>PJEM01007832.1:0-90198 GCA_004023845.1 Helogale parvula | reverse complement strand
CCTCGACCTGGCTTTCTGGGGGGGGGGGGGGGTGGGGAGGTGCTGAGCAGAAGTCGCCCACCTCAGCTGGGGACAGGGAAGTGGGTGCCACCCCGGCACCCCTCCTCTACCACCGTGGAAGAGGGCGAGCGGGGGTCCCGAGGAGGCGTGGCCTGCAGGTGGCAGCCACGCGGGGACCCAGGGCCTCCGCTCCGGGAGGACAGCAGCCCCTGCCGGGAGGCGTGGGTCAGCAGAGGAAGACAGGCGGAGATGGTGGTGGACCCCTGCACCCACCCCACACACAGCGAATGAAGCCGGGCCCTGGGGGTGGGGAGCACAGAGCACGGCCGCCCCCTCCGCGCTCCGGCAGCTGGGGGCCGTGCGCGGGGCGCTGCTCCGGGCCCTCACCCTGACCCGAGCCCGAGCCCGACTGTCGCTCAGCAACCGCTCTCCATGGCATCGCTCGGCAGCCATCCGCCCCGTCTTGTGCCGCCTGCGCCCCCTTCCCGTCCCCTCAGCGGCCAGGCAGACCTAACAACAAAAATACTAAAAGGAGCTTCTCTGCACTGAGCTGTTTCCTGCCCAAACGAGGGGAGGGGAGCAATGTGAACTCTGCGAGTGCGTGACTTGTGTCTGTGCTTGTGTGTGTGTGTGTGTGTGTGTGTGTGTGTGTGTGTGTGTGTGCACGTGGTTGTGCGTGCGCATGTGTGCGAGAGAGACAGCGAGGGGGTCCTGGGCAGGTGGGCAGGGGGGAGGCTGCAGGACGAGCCAAGGAAGGTCCGTGTTCCTGGCCTGGGCAGCCGCTCCATCCCCGTGCGTCCCAGGCCACCCTGGGTACCCCTCAGTCATGGAGGAAACGGTCCCAGGACGTGTTTTGCTCAGCTGTCCGTCTCGTATCTCCCTCAGATATAGAGCATCCAAACCCTGCCTCGGTTTCCCCTCACAGAGCCACGGAGTCAGTGCCACAGCCTTTGCTATGCACCCCTCAGGCCTGTCCCTGGCACTGACCCTGGGACGACCACGGTCACCTCTCTTCCCCACGCTAGTCTGTACCCGGGCTGAGGGTGAACCCTGTCTCCTTCCCATCTCCACCCCTGCGTTGGATTTTCTGTCTTCCTCTGTTGCCGTGGAGATGAGGTCACTCGCCCTGCCTGTCCCGGGGGCGGGGCGCCCTGCTCCCCCCTCCAGCACGTCCGCCCTGCTGCGCCTGTCCGGCAGGCCTGCCCACACCCCCTCAGTTCAGGTAATACCCTCGGGAATCTTCCAGCCGCTGGTCAGGGCCCTTGGGCACCGCAGGCACCCCGCCCCGCCTACGCCAGGGCGCCCCCACCTCACAGCAGCAAGGCAGCCCAGGGCCCCAGGCCTGTGGGCTCCCTGTCTCCCAGCACCCGCTTTTGGGAAAATGACCTTTCCTCTTTGAGCTGAACCACTCTGTCCATATTACACAGAAGCCATATTTGTACGGGGGTGGGGGGAGGGGCCGTTGTGCTGTGTGTGTCTGTCTGTGGGGTGGGGGGCGGGGAGCAGGGAGGGGATCGTGTATCTTTATAATCTTTCTAACTCTCCTGTGCTAATCTCAGAGGGGCCACCCTCAATATATCTGGATTATCCGTGTCGTCCGGCTGCCTCCTTCTTCCTGCTCTTGCTCCCGTTGGCATGTGTGTGTGTGTGAGGGCTTCTGCTGGTGTCCCCGCACCTGCCATGCCGCTCTCCCGAGGGGCATCTCCGACGGAGACAACAGAACTCTCCAAGGGAGAGAGGGGCCTTCACCCCCTTTGGCTGGGTCCCTGCTCTCCAGAGGGTTTGGGGTGGGGCACTGGGCGCTCCAGGCGGTGCCGAAGGAGGGGAACTGGAGGCAGAGGCACCATCAAGCCCCTGCCGGACAGACCCCCCGCCCCCCGCCAGAACCGCTGTCTAACCCGCCCACGCTGACCCTGAAACGAGCTGGCATCCCGGCAGGACAGGGCACCATCTGTGTAAGGGACCCCCACCATGTGTCTTTGCGTCCCTCCTCTGGCCTCACGCACCCCAATATAGATGAGAAAGAGCTCCTTGGTGGAACTGGGGTTAAAACATCCCATGCTTTCTTGGAATGAAAGTGTTCGCCTAACCGGCTCGTCTATCTCGTCCTTCTGACTCCGATTCTCCGTGACTCACCCCTCCCCATGTCCAGGCTGGCCCTTTCCCCACAGGAGAGAGAGTCACATGCAGACACCTGGAGAAGCAGCGGAGGAGGGAAGGGCTGGGGGGAGCAGCGGCCTTGGCTCAGGAGCGGTGGGTCTGCAGAGTGGATGCTTTCTCTCTGCGAGCCCGAGAGACACCGAAGACCCCCGCCCTGTGAGGAGCTTCCCGTTTGGTAGGGTGCCAGGCCAGTGGAGCGGCTCCAGAGCCTTTATGGTCCCCAACAGAAACATGAATAGAGATTACCCCATAGGCAACACTTCAAACTCTGCTGTCCCATTGTCCCCCGGAGGCTGCTCTGACTTGTCACACCGTGTGTGGTGCTCGATGTGGAAAGTACATTCACTGCGCCCATAGGTGGCTAGATGGACACCCAGTTCCTCCCTGAAGCAGCTTCATTATGCAAGCTGGGCAGGTAGCTGCCCCCAGCCCTTCCTTGACCCCACCGGACCGGCCAGACACCTGCGTAACGCCCAGCGCTCAGATCTGTGCACACGGCACCCAGCGCGCAGCCACGCACACTGACCCTCAGGCTGTGAGCGCCCCGAGAACCCAACCCCAGGCCTCACTAACACGCCCCCCCAAACGTGTCGCCCTGGAGCTACGTTTGGATCTAGTTCAAGGGGCTGGAGAAGCAGTGAGAGTCATCGCGTGCCCTTTCCCTCTACTTTCCCAGCACGCCTCTCCCCTCTGTCTTACACGTAACCCCTGGCCCCTCTTCCTTCCTGGTGCCTGAAGGATCCGTCCTTGCTGGAAAGCCCCCTGGCTCCTCAACCTCCCTTTCCACCTTTGGGAAAATACCCGCTATCTGGTTGCCACCCTTTTCCTTTCCCGAGTGCAGGTCATGCGGGTCCCCACTAGCGGAATCCAACCTCAAAACAGGAAGCCCCTGGGCTGGTGCCCCCCGCAGTCCCGAGGCCCAGGCAGGCAGTGGGCGTGGGGTAAAGGCTTCCTGAATTCCCCGCTCCCCCCGCCGCCTGTCCCACGGCCCTGCCCAGAACTGGTGGCCTTCATTAGCCCCTGGCACTTATCTTGGAGCCACAGTCACCGGCAGGACGTTCCCGGCCCCTGCCTCCGCGCGCGCACGAGCCTGGCAGTGCCATGGGGAACTGTCTGCAGCACCCGGTGAGTGTGGGCGCCAGGCTTGCAGCCCCCCGCCTCTTGTCCTCTCCCCTCTTTCTGTCTGCCCTCGGTGGTCCTCACACGCCTTTCCTTCTCTCCATGTCTCTTACCCTTCCCTCTTTTTCCCTTTTCTCCTTCTCACTCTGGTCTCCTAGGTGCCCCCATCATTGTCCTTAGTGACCTCCCCATTTCCAGCCAGGTCCCTGGCGCCCTCACCCTGACGCTGTCCGGCTCTTGCAAGTCCTGTCCGGTCTCCTCCCCTGCTCCTCCCTCCCAGGGCCTCCCTGTGCTGTCCTCTCCCGCTGTTCCCCCCACCTCCACTCCCCCTGCCCCTCTCCCTGCCCTCATTCCCCGGGGACTCCTCAGTGTGGTGAGCAGATGATCTGATTGTCCCCTTTGGGGATGTCCTCCAGGTGGCGGATGAGGACTCTACTAAGTTCTCCTTTGACGACGATATTTGGGCTGAGTTCAATGACTCCTACGACATGGACTATAACATCAGCAATGTGGAAGCTGCTGCCCCCTGCCGCTCCTGCTCCCTGCTGGACGACTCCTCGCTGCCCTTCTTCATCCTCGCCAGTGTCCTGGGCATCCTTGCGGGGGGCGCTGTTCTCTTGGCGCTCCTCAGACCTCTCTTCCACTGGCGGGTCTGCCCCGGGAGGCCGGTCCTCATCCAGCTGGCTGTGGGCAGCACCCTCTTCAGTGCCGTGGTGCCCATCCTGGCGCCGGGGCTGAACGGTGTCCAGAGCACGGCCCTCTGCCACCTGGCTCACCTGCTCTGGTACAGCTCAGCCTTTGCCCAGGCTCTGCTGATCGGGTGCCATGCCTGCCTGGGCCCCAAACTGGGTGCGGGCCACGTCCCTGGCATTACCCTCTGGCTCCCTGTGGGACTCTGGGGAGCGGCTCTTCTCCTGGGGCTGCCCGTCACACTGGCCAGTGACACTTCCCGTGGACTCTGCTCCCTGACGTTCAACAAAAGCCCCAGGTTTCTGCTACTCTTGCACGTGGCCGCCTGCTTTACGACCTTCACCTTGTTGCCACTGGGCCTGTTGGGAGCCAAGGCACTGACGAAAGCTTTGGGCAGGTGTCCAGGCCCCCAGGCTAGCGTCCTGTGGGTCTGGTTTATTTTCTGGTGGCCTCACGGGGTGGCTCTGGGAGTGGACTTTCTTGTGAGGTCCAAGTCCGTGGTTCTGTCGACATGTCTGGCCCAGCAGGCTCTGGACCTGCTGCTGCACCTGGCGGAGGCCCTGGCAATACTGCACTGTGTGGTCACGCCCCTGCTCCTGGCCCTGTCCTACCACCAGACCACCCGCATGTCCCTGCCCTCCCTGCCTCTCTCGGCAAGACAGCCTTCTCATCTGGACCCCCCGGGAGGCAAGTCCTAGCCTCTTCGCGCCTGTCGACCCGAATTAAAAGTCTATGCTGCTTTTGTGAAGCTGGTGGTTTCTTGTTTTATCTGGAGATGGAGAGGAGAGGACGGAGGATGCAGAGAGAGAGGGAGGGAGGGAGGGACAGAGAGAGGGAGGGAGGGAGAGAGAGAGAGAGAGAGAGAGAGAGAGATTTCACGCCAGACTTTGCTGCTAGTGTCTGCTTCTCGAGCTGGCCTGGGGAGAAGGAGAATGGTGTGCAGACATCCTCAGGGCACACAGATGTTCTCTCTAGAGGTGTGGGGTTACTGCCATCTCAAAGGGAAAGAGGGTATGAGGGGAGCAGCTACACCTGAAAACCTCGAAGAGATGACTTAGCAGATGAGGAAGGAAGAGAAGCTGCTATGGAAAGCAAATGGAACAGGAATAGAAACCATAGGAACCGGAGAGAGAAGAGCAGAGAAGAGCGAGGATGAGTGGAGAACGTGACTCCCACCCTGTCTGGCGTGTCCAGCCTTCCTCTCTGCCTTCTGTGTCCCTGACACCTGTGGGCTTGGCTTAGAGATGTGGGGGGAGGAGAGAGGCATCTTGGGGGACCTCACTTAGTCTGGGAATATATCAAGATAATCCCCAAGCCACTCCCTAGGAGTCATCTCTCTGAGGCTTATTTCTCGGCAGGACCCTAATCCCTGTGTGTGTGTGTGTGTGTGTGTGCGCGCGCGCGCACGCATCTGTCTGTCTCCATCTGTTGGGACCGACGTCCACACTGGGTGCATGCATGAAAAACCAGTCGTCCGTGTGCGGCTTGCCTGACCATCAGCGTCCACACCGGTCACACGTGTGTGCCACCTCCGACCTCTCTCGGAGCCTCCCTCCACTTCACTCCACTCTCCGTCCTCGCTTTCAGGATGTGGAATCTGGATTTATGACTCACTCCTTGCCCAAATGAGTTTTCTTTCCCCCCGGCTTCTGTGCTGAGTCTTCTCTGTGTGGGATGCATAGAGGGAACAAAAAATCAAGAAGTCCAGAAGGTTGAGGCACTTCAAGGGGAGGGACCTGATCTGACTCATCTTCTGCTTAGAATCCCCCAAATTTCCCTTTCAAACACCAGGCTCCTGAAATAAACCTTTCTCACCCCACAAGTCTTCCCTCCACCCCCCACACCAGACCCCCACGCCCTGGGGCCTCTTCCCCAGCTATGCCCCGACCCCCTGGCTGCATGATCCTGGTCCTGGAGGCTTTATTCCACCAAGGTTGGGCATTGGTTGGAAGGACAATGGATAAGCCTCTCTGTGTAAGGGGAAAAACTTCTGCCCCCAACAAATTCACCCTCTACCCAAGATGCCACGCGCAAACATGAGTTGCTCACTCCAACCCAAGTCAAAGCTGGGGAAACTTAGGAGGGTACCTTCCATCTGTCTGAATCCGGATACCGCCTTTCCGTTCTCTAAAGATGCTTGCTAACCTGGCTTTTCCCCTACACGGTTTCTGCCTGACTCTCCGGGCTCCGAGATAAATAGGAGAGCGCTGGAGAGGAGCAGGCGGGAGCTAGAACATCCTGGGCAGGCGGCGGAGAGGCTCCGGAATTTTCCTGGGTGGGTGCGTGACAAAGCCTCGAAATCCCCCTCCCCACCTCCTGTCTCCTAGCAACCACCAGGGTAGCTGCTGATTGGTGCATCCTAAATTGAAAGGCGGGTCTTAGGGCCGGTGGAGCCCCGGGAGACGGAAAGGAGAGAGGAGAAAAATGCAGGAAAGCAAGAGAATTTACAAACCCAAGTTACAATAAGGCTTCCAACCACCGTTGGTCAAGGCCTCACAGGGCTTTCTCTCTTACCCGCTTTGCAGCGGCTCCTCAGAACGTGCCATCCCTGCTCTCTCTCCATCCTACCGGACATCACCCGGCCCCCCCTGGTGCCCTGGATGCCAGGCTGACCTAGTTGAGGGGCAGGGGAGGGTGTTTTCCCTCGCTGAGCCTTCCAGGGTCAACCTGATGCACGTGAGGGCTATTTAAGCACCCGGGGCCTGTGCACTCCAGCCCCAGCCCGGCCTCTAGACAGAAATTGCTCCAGCTGGGTCAGGCTGGAGAGAAACCCAGCCCGCCCCCCTATCACCTCCCTCACCAAGCGAAGGCGGAGAAGGCGGAGGCAGAAGCCGGTGGCCGATAAGAAGTCTGGAAGGTTGGAGCCGCCTCCCCGCACTTATCTCCTGCCCATCCCAACCCAGTCCTTCTGGGCGGCCCTTCCCGGCACTGCCTACTGCACCGGGATGCTCCTTCTGTGAGCCTAATCCCGGCCTGGGCCATTTCTTCAAGGCTTTCCTGGGGCCCTGTCACCCCAGGCCACTTAACCCACTGCATGCCACCAGCCTCCCCCAAACGGGTCTGAATGTGGGATCTTTTCAGCACCCCCTCAGATCCTGTTTCCTTAGAACCCTTCAGAGTTTAATCTTGGGGTTGTGCTTGAGTTATTGGGCCTCCCGGCTAAAGGAACAAGCCTCTCAGAAAGATGAGGATAGGGAGCGAGCTCTGGGAGCACGCCAGGCCCTGGGGAGGGCCCTCCCGCGCTGACCCAGGAAGGAGCACTGAGGCTCACAGTGATGCCCACCTGTTCACCTAGTCCAGGCTCGCGCCCCTCCCAGAGGATGCCAGAAACACATACCTGTCCTCACCCCTCTGCCCCACCCCACAGCCCCATCACCACCTTCCCTCAGGGGCAGCCCGTGGAAGAATCCTGATGGAAAACTTCCCTGGGATTTCAAACCCAATTCCTCGCCAGCTCTAACTGCCAGGGATCTGCATGAAAACCGTCCTCTGCTATCTAATTATTCTGACAACAGCAGCCGCCGCCTGGGCACAAGGAGAAACTCAGCTTTAATTAACAATAATGCACCTTGCAGACGAATGTGGCTGTTCAGGTTAATTAACAAGTGCAAGTCCTTCCACATCGAATCTGCACATCTTCGGGGTGATTTGGGTGGGGTTATTTGGGTGGGAGGGATGCGGGGCACTCAGGGGGCGGGGCCGGCTGAGACCGGAGGTCGGGAAAAGTGGGCGGGGCCTCGTCTCAGGAGCGTGCCTACCTGGTGTGGGAAAGAGGGGATCTCCAGGACAGAGAGCCCCTGGCCAAACTGGCTTAAGGGGACTCGGGGACACAGTTGGAGGGGATTTCAGCCGTCTTTACGAAACACTTAGATTTAGGAAACCTTCTAGACACGTTTGTATAAACGAGAGGGCGAAGTCCTCACAATTCTTAAACGTGTCTAATTCACCGCCCAGGTGCTTGGGAGCTGGCTTTTGTGGCATGGACACCCCAACTGTCCCAACACTGACGTGTCTCTCCACGTTTCTTTGTTTTTCTTTGTGCCGTATTTGGGGGGCACTTCATGTTGCCAACTATTCCCTAAGATTCCCGGGTTATGTTCCAAGGCCCCCACCTTGTCCTCCTCAAGACTTATGGTTTGTACTTTGTCCTGAGTCGTTTCCTGTATCCTGGCAGAATAATGCACTACGTGTGACTGCAGACTGCATCTTTCTGAAGGACCCTGGGCCTTCTCCTCTCCCTTGAAGTCAGGTGTCATTAGTGCTCAGAGAAGGGGGAATCATAGGTCACTTGGGAACCCCGATGACAGTCACCAAATCTCTCTCTAGGAAAATAGAATGCTACACCCACAGTTTGGCCTGGAGTCCTTCCCCACTGCCCTTGGGGTTTAACTCCGTGCTTTCACTCGAGCAGGACTTCCGTGATGGACCGGGGCTTCGTCTCCCCCTTGCTCCCCAAGCTCCCCAAGCTCGAGGCCCCGTGACCTAAAAAATGTTCTGTTCCTTGAATGGGCAAATCTTGTTTCTATTCTGAGCTTTGCACACGAGGACGTTTCTTCTCCTGGATTGTTCTTCCCTGTGCATTTTACATGACTGGTCCCTTGTCCTCCTGGGCTCTCAGTGCAAATATCTTCCTTCCCAGACTGACCTTTCCTGACGTGCAGGGAGATGGAGCCCCACGCACCCAATCATTCTCCACCAATTCGCTAGGATGTTCCCAGTGCTGTGTGTGTCACACGCTGTGATTGTCCCTTTTCTTCATTTGTTTGCTGATCTGCCCCTCCCCCCACCACAAAAAAGCAGATGTCAAGAGTGCAGGAGCTTTTTCTCCGTTGTGACTGGAACACAGAGCTGAGCCAAATATGTGAATTAATTAACTTCATGGGAACCAAGGGTGGGGTCTCAGCCTGGAGGATTTAAGAGCTCCTTTGAAAAAGGAACAAGGAGACCCCGGCCAGAGACCCCCACCCCCACCCAGCTCCTCTCAGAACCCCACCCCCGGGACATCCCTCCCACTGCCAGGTCTGGGGGCTGAAGAGATTGGAGGATTGTCAGGCAAGCTTTCTGGCCTGGGAACCTGTTTTCTCTGTCAGCTTTGGGCCGGTGGCAGCCAGGGGACTCACCACAGTCCCTGAGCCTCAGGTTGGGGTGACGCCTGCTCTCCTTTGGGACCGTGCAGCTTTGGACAGCGGGGACAAGGCGGGCGGCCTGTCATCCTTCATACTCACCTGAGGGAAAGTGAGTCCCCAGAGGAGCCCCCGGGTTCAAGGAGACAGTCTTCCACTGGCTCGGAATCAAATTTGGAGTCCAGCCACCTCCTCGGATTTGATCACACTCCGGGAGGGAGCCCACACTCTTTGTGGACATCAGAGACCTTCTGGCCTCCCTGACGCTTGTTCCTTATCATTCCTTCTCCTCGGCTTCAGTTCCAGCCCAGCTCCCCTGCCCCCTTCCCCCCCCCATTGCCTTCCGGACCTCCGGCTCCTTCTCTCACCTCTGATAGCCCCCTCCCCCAACTGTGGCAATGCATTCTCTCTACAACTCTGAGCATTTAGTCAGGTTAACTCTTTAAGGCATTTAAGGGTGTGTGACACATTTTATTAAAGGATGTATTACTGATGCCTACTAAGTTCAGGACCCTGGGAGAGGTACCAGCAGACATAGAAATGACTCACAATTCTAGACATCCACATCTCCCCGGACCCATCTCGTCCCTTCCTTTCCCCTTCCTTCTTTGGTTCTCAGGCTTTCCCAGCCCTCTCCATAATAATCCTAAACGTATCTGGACCCCAGGACACATGGGAACCCCACAAGGCCTTGGTCACCTCGACCGCTCAGTTCAGGCTTCTGTTTCACAGCCAAAGACCCTTAGCAAATCCCAAAGCCCCTCATCAGCGTGGGGTTCTGCCTCACAGTCATGGCCGGGAACACTGTGTATGGACAGATGCAGAGAAGATTCAAGAATGAAGGGCATTTTCCCTTACATGCCCTTACATGGTGGGGGCGGTAGACTGTGGGAGCCTGTGCAGGAAGGGCAATTATCCAGAGGACAGGGAATGGGTGTGGAGAGCTGGGAGAGAGCGCTTCACAAATCCGTTGGCCCTTTTCTGTTGATGACCTGACAGAGGGGTGAGGAGGGGTGGACGGTCTGTGCTAGCAGCCCGGAGGCTCCAAAAGCATTTCCTGTGCCTCCTCCTTACATGCACTCCTTCAGTCTCCAGGACGAGCCACGCACTCCACCTTCCTGATGGACTGACAGAGGGCGGTCCCTGGCAATCTCTGGGAGTGTGAGTGAGTTTCAGGGAAGGCCACTGGGATAGCAGAACCCGCAGAGATTAAGTACAATTTAATAGAAATTAAGGAAAAACTGTGTTTAAAAACATCAATTGCACAAAAACAAGGTGGAAGAGACCCAGCTCGACAGAAGTTTATATTAAAAAAACAAAGAGAAAACAACAACAACAAAAAAACCCTTAGAGGCTTCCTTGGCCACAGGCTGAAGATGATTCAGTAGTGTGTGTGGCGGCCAAAAAGCGTTGCAGACTCCCGCGGCACTGAGAACCGCAGTGCACAGGACAAGGCAGGGCGCTCTGCCGCACCTCCGGCCCTGCCCGGGCGAGGCTTGGAAGAGAGGCTCAGTCTGGGCCACGCTAACCACGTGGAGCTCTTTAAAGGGGAGTGGAGGCGCCTGGGTGGCTCAGCCACTAAGCATTTCACTCCTGGTTTCAGCTCAGGTCATGATCTCGCCCTTGGTGGATTCCGGCGCTGCACTGGGTTCTGTGCTTGTGGGCTCACTGGTGGTGAGCCTGCTTAGGATTCTCTCTCTTCTTCCTCTCTCTCTCTGCCCCTCTCCAGCTCCCATTCTCTCTCTCTCAAAATAAATAAATAAACTTTAAAAAATAAAGGGGGGTGGTTAAAATGACGGCAATGTGGAGATCAAGATACTTCTCTGTGGAGAGGCTGAAGGAGCAGGGGAGGTAGGACCCCGACTCTTGGAAAATGTAGGAAACACAAGCTATCTTCATATGGCTGAATGGCTGTCCTAAGAAATGAGCCTTAGGCCAGCGTGCAGCTGCAGACTTAGAGCTAGGAACAACTGGATGGGGAGAAGTGACCCACGTTGATTTTGACTGAAGAATCAGAAAGGCTTTCCACAAGTGGATTATAGCTGTGGCATTCCATTACTGTAAATGACACACACACACACTCTGCGCTGCTCTGTGCTTTTGTTTTACAACGGTGAACATATCCGAGCTTGGTTTTACCCCTGTGGGGTTTAGAAACACATGGGAGAGGCAGAGATGAGGCACGCCACACACAGATCCATCATGCGTGTGTCCAGTGCGGTTACAGAACAGAGCTGGTACACTGCGAGAGAATAAGAGGACAGATCCGATTTGAGTTATGGGTTCACGGTTCCAGAAAGGATTCAGGCAGAGGCTGAACAGCAATGAATCTTCAAACACAGTGGAGGGATGTCCCATGCATTGGGACAGAGCCGGAACCGGAGGGGCAGTTTTCCCCCAAATGGGCAGTGCATCAGAATCGCTGGGGAGGCGTTCAGTAGTCCTTGACTCGATTCGAGATACTCTGAACCAGAATATTTGGTTCTGTGAAAATCCCGCGATGATAGGTTAAATGAAAGAGCTAGACCAGGATGCATGCTCTTTGATTCTGGTGGCTGGGATCCCCCTTGTGATTTTAATTTTAATCTCTTTGCTTGGATCCTTGAATTAAAGTCCTCTGGTTCAGAGCTGGGATACTTTGGTCTCTTCCGAACCTGGTCTGTAGAACAATGAAGGGATTCTTAGCCAGATTATATGCCTGACCTGAATATTTCCAGGAGGTGGGTACCATTCCAGGCACCGTTGGCTGCAAAAAAACTGTAGCTGGTGCCTGGGGTCCCTCTAGTGGTCAGAAGTTGTCACTTCAGCTCCCCATTCTCTCCAGACCCCTGATGGGCCCTGAATTCTTGGCTGGTGTCTGTTCTGTGAGGAGGAAGGGGCACTTTGAAAGGAAAGCAGAGAAGCTGAAATACAGGTTTTAAAAAGCTCTCCCCTAGAAAGAAATAGAGCTTAAAACTAAGTAGAACTTAGAACAAAGGAAGTGCTTATCAATTACTTGCTCCCTGCCCCTTGTTGCCATGTTTGGATGTTTTTTCTTTTAAGATTATTCAGGGGCGCCTGGGGGGCTCAGTCAGTTAAACATCCGACTTCGGCTCAGGTCATGATCTCAGTGTTCATGGGTTTGAGCCCCGCATTGGTTCTGTGCTGGCAGCTCAGAGCCTGGAGCCTGCTTGGGATTATGTCTCCTTCTCTCTCTGCCCCTCCCCTGCTCGCACACTATATTTCCCTCTCTATCAGAAATAAATAAGCATTAAAAACTTAAGAAAATAAAATAAGACTTATTTATTTATTTTGAGAGAGAGAGAGCACGAGCAGAGGAGGGGCAAAGAGAAAGAGAGAGAGAGAGAGAGAGAGAGAGAGAATCCCAAGCAGGCTCTGCACTGTTGGCGCAGAGCCCGATGCCTAGTTTGAACTCACGCGAACCACAAGATCATGACCTGAGCCAGAATCAAGAGCTGGACACTTAACCGACTGAGCCACCCAGATGCTCCTGGATGATCTTAATTCAGAGACCTTCCACTAACCGGAGCAGACAGCTCCGCAGGACGCCCAGCCATTGGCCAGGGATTCCAAGGTCCTCTGTTCCCTGGGAAAGCACACAGCGTATGAGGGCTGGGCGTTGGGACGGAGCAGTGGGCCGAGCTGGGACAGCGGGGTCATGGCGTTCCGAGCTCAGCCACCCATCCTTCAGAGCTTCGGTTTTCCTGCTTGAGAAGAAGCAGGTCACGATGCCAGTCCTGCCTGGCTCACAGATCTGACTTAAAGATGAAATAGCTGCCAGATGTGGACGCTGTAAAATGAGTTCCGGCGAGGACGCAAAGCGCCACAATTAGTATTAAAGGAGAGTCTGCCCTGCAGGCAGCTGGGAAAGTGTCCTTCTGGGCCATCCCCTCCCCTTGAACGTAAATTCCTGAAAAGGCAGTGGTCCACCAGCTCCACTGATGGGTGCCTTCCTTCCGGCTCCGTTCCTGCATCTCCACTCAGCCCTGGGACCAAAAGGCTAACAGAACATGCCGGAGACAGTGTAACAGGAAGCCCCAAGGAAGGGCTCCTTTAAAAAAGAGAGGCTGGGGGCACCTGGGTGGCTGAGTTGGTTAAGCCTCTGACTTTGGCTCAGGTCAGATCTCATGTTCGTGGGTTCGAGCCCTGAGTCAGGCTCTGTGCTGCCAGCTCAGAGCCTGGAGCCTGCTTCCAGTTCTGTATCTCCTTCTCTCTCTGCCCCTCCCCCTCTCATGCTCTGTCTCTCTCTGTATCAAAAATAAATAAAACATTTAAAAAAAAAGAGGCTGGGCCGGCGAGCATGATAATGGGCGCTGCTGCAGGCACTTTGCTGGACTTGGGCTGGCTTTGGCTGCAGTACCGTATTATTTAGGGCAGAGCCTAAAATGCTCCTGGACTGCCAAAGGGCTGCGATGCCTCCGCCATGCTGTTTACTATACTGGACCTCGCCCCACGGGCCCTAAAATGACCGTATTCCAGCTCATCACACAGGGCCGCCTATGGCTTCGGTCCCTTGGAATACGGCATCCTTCAGAGGCTCCTTGTGGGGAGAACTTGTCTGCTCGGCGGGCACTGAGCTTCCCCCTGCAATTTGGGGATAGACTAATGCCACATAGTCTGCACCCTTGCCACTAAAATATGGACTACAGATCACAGTTTTGGGGTGACCTGAGAGTTCACAGGAAATACAGACTCTCAGCCCCACCCCAGGACTGCTGCTCAATCAGAAACTGCACTTTATTTTTTAATATATTTCTTCAATATTTATTTACTTTTGAGAATGAAAGACAGAAACAGAGAGAGAGAATGAGCAGGGCAGGAGCAGAGAGAGAGGGATACACAGAATCTGAAGCAGCTCCAGGCTCCGAGCCAACAGTACAGAGCCCGACGTGGGGCTCAAACTCATGAACCGTAAGATCATGACCCAAGCTGAAGTCAGATGCTTAACCAACTGAGCCACCCAGGCACCCCATGCACTCTATTTTTTTAAAGTTTATTGTTTATTTTGGGGGATGGCAGAGAGGGAGAGAGAGAATCCCAAGCAGGCTCCGTGCTGTCAGTACAGAGCCTGATGTGGGACTTGAACTCACAAACTGTGAGATCATGACCTGAGCTGAATCAAGAGTTGGATGCTTAACTGACTGAGCCCCCCAGGCGCCCCCAGGAACTACACTTTAACAGGATCCCTGGCTCCCTGAACCTTTCCCTTCTCCAGTCTCCTTGCCTTCCATACTCTACTTCAACATTCAGGGCTTACCATGCACTGGGGGCAGGCCCCGCCTAAGCTGAGCTCCCATGTTTTGGATAAACTAAGAAAAAAATCCACATTCCCACTCCTCCCCTGGTCTCCTCAGCCCCAGAGGTATAGACCTTCCTCAAGTGTCCCCCCCAGGGCACAAGTCTGAGGGCAGGGTGACGGGAAGCACAACCTTTCTCTCTTTCTGTCCTTCTCTGCTCTGGAGGAGCGAGGCCCCTAGGAAGGCCGCTGTGGGAACGTGTCAGGTCAGGTGAGAGGTGAGCGCCGAATCCCGCAGGACTGAGTGTCCAGGGCTTGCCAAGGGGCTTGCCATGAGCCACAGGAAGGAAAGCATCTCTCCCTCTAGGTAGCAGAGAGACCACAGAGCATCACGCGGTACAAGGGTCTCAGGCTGCGCACCACGGACACGGGGCAGGCAGGCACACTTACACGTGTGTGTGTGTGTGTGTGTGTATGTGTGTGTGTGTGCACAGCCACACGCGATCTCTAGCTTCTGCCCTGTGTCTGTGCCCCGTGCCCTTAATGCAGAGGCCATGCTGCCTCTTTCCAGGGGCCAGGCCTTATCTGCGTTTGGGGGCACAGACCCAACCCCAGCGCCCCGTCTCAGGGCCGCAGGAGGCAACCCCACCCTGTGGTCTGAGCCGGGGTGGGGGTTGCCAGAGGGCCTGCAGCCCACTCTCGGCTACCCTACCCATCCCCCCTCCACCGATTCCTGAAATGCCTGCCACTGGAACCTGCCTCTCATCGGCAAACATTGCCCTCACCTTGGGTTCCTCTTTTAATACAGAATTCCTCTAAGAGGGGCCATGAATTAAATAACAGACCGTAAGTGCAAGGTCATTTATCAGAAATATTGCCGCAAGGAGATCAAAGGTCATAGAAATAGAAGACAATCAGGCAGCTGAGGAGGAAGAAGGAATTGAATGGGAAAAGGAGCAGAGGCGGGGGGGGGGGGGGGTGGAGGCCGAGGCTAGCCTTTCCCCTTTCCCCACTGCACAGTTGTGCCGGAGCAGGATGGCAGCTGGGATCGCACAGATTCACGTCTCTGGGGCGAGGGGGCGGGGCAGCACTTCCAGGCTCCGGCTCCCGGACGGGCCTCGCAGGCTCCGGCCTGGCTCAGCGACACAACTCCACCTGCAGCCAGAAGGATTCTGGAAACACGCCGATCTGTCCTCATAGGTCCTCTGAGAGTCACTGGCTTCCCATCATCCCAGAGTAAAGCCAGGCATTAGCATGGCATGTCCGGCGCTCCTTACCGACCCTCAGACCTGCCTCTCTGGGCTTGCCTATCACCTGAGGTCCAGACATGATGCATGACAACCTGTTCCTCAGAGCAAGCCGCCTTCTGCCAGGCCTCTGTCCCTTTGCCTGGGCGGCTGTGCTGGCCGAAAAAGCTCTCTGCACCTCCCCTTTGTCTGGCCAATGCCTGCTTGTTCTTCCAGACTTGGTCGGTGTCCCCTCACCTGCAGTGGCGCCTTGTGTTTCTGCGGGCTGGGTTGCGGAGTCAGACACACCTGCTCTGTGCTCTCAAAGCATCTCGGGCACAGTCATTTTCGGCCTGTGTTCTTGTACCTCTGTCCTTGCGTGTTGCGTCCCCCAGGCTAGACGTCTTAAGGACAGAGTCCAGGACTTCCTTTTCTCTCAGTTGCTAAAGCCTAGTCCAGGGCTGGGCACAAAGTCTGCATTTGAATCCTCTGTTGTGTCTATTAATACACGTATGCAGTTCAGAGGTTAAGTACCAAAAGGGCAAAGATGGGGCCCTTTAATCAGACATGAGGCATTTGTCCAAGTATGAATTGTTAGGAACCAGAAGAATCTAAGACTCGAACCCAGGCCTGTGTTCCAGAATGACTTCGATGTGTGCGCTCCCTTCCCTTGCATCCAGCTGGCGGTGAGTCATGGCCGCGCAGCCTTGTGGCTATATTTTCCATCAGAGATTCCAGACATTCAGATCTGAGCTTCTGGGAGGGACCTAGAAGTGAATCGGGCTCAGCCCTCTGAGGGACGGCTGAGCCTCAGGGAGGTGGAGGCTTCCCTGGTCCTTGGGTCCTTGTAATCCTCTCGCGGGTCTATGCAGGACTATAATAGTGCCATTGCGTTATCACCTCACAGGCTGGGCTGGGGACAAGGAAGGGGACAGGGAACGGAAAACCCACATTGTCCAGGTCAGATCCAGCTGAATCAAGGCACAGGAGCCAGGGTACCCTGCCCCCTCCCCAAACCGCAGCTAGGGAAGGGGGAAAGGTGGCCGGCAGAACAAAGGAGCTGTTTCTCCAGCCACCCCCTCAGCCCACAGGGAGAGCTGGACAGACTCCATCTCTCAGAGCCCACGTCCTTCTGGCCTCCCAGCAGGGGCCACATCCAGATGGAGAAAGTAGTTAGGAGGGTCGCACATTTACATACATTTGCATGTGTTTGCATAGCCACGCAAGAAAATGCAGTTTATTCTCAGGCAATTTTCAAGTAGATGTGATTGTTGCCACCTTCAGGTTGTCACGGAGAGATTTTGCTCATCTCTTTCCTTCTCACCCGCAGCCCACAGGCCCCGAGCCCCGGGTGTGTCCCGTGGGGGGCAGGACAGCGTGGCAGCACCCAGGGGTGGGTGGCGAGAGACGGGAGGTGACGGGAGCTCCTGAGGCTCCAGACCGGCAGGCGCAGGCTGCTTCGTCACATCTGTGCTGCTCACACCAAGTGACAACCTCTCTGCTTGGGTGCTCAGCCAGTGGGACGCTCTCCCCTGTTGCCGGAGCAGTGCCATACCTCAGCCCCCTAGGCACACAGGACAGTGGGCAGGGATGCACACTGTGTGCACAGAAGCTGGGAAGTCAAGCGCCAGGCAGGCAGTCCCCCAGAATCTTGCCATCTCACCTAGTCAGCACCAGTTTTTTCTGCTGTTTGGCTCACCTTGCACTGCTCCTGACCGCTTTTCATGGTGCCGAGGCTCGAAGAGACCCAGAGGGGAGCCCTTTTGATCTTTTAGGTTGTGATACCATTAGCCTGCCTGGCTGGGTGGATGGGGAACACAGGAGAGAAAGCGCGGGGTGGGTCCTCGCTGTGCTCCCTAGCACCGAGAAGAGTCGGAGAAGCCATAGAACATCAGGACTTTTCTTCTTCAGGTTGTTAAGCAGAGAAAAGACAGTCTTTGGTGATGAATCCTGTGTTTGAACACTTGGCATATAACTCAAACAAGAGTCCTGTCTTACCGATTCCATCGATGCATCATTCTTCTATACAAATTTGTGGTCAACCGATCAACAAATGTCTTCTGTGTGTCTTCTGTTAAGTCCGGAGCTTACTGGCTGACCCAGAGCAGGGACTCAATGACTACATGCCGATTTTGTTGACTGCGGTAGACATACTGCACTAATGGCTACCGCGGGACTCAGAAATTAACAATGTATGAACCCTGACGTCTAGGGACTTGCAGTCTACAGAACCGCTTGGAGTATTGTGTGAGTGTTTTATAATGGAAGGGCTACAATACAGTCGTTGACAGTAAGGTCACTGGAGGCAGAGGACAAAGCTGGATTCCTAGTGATGTGACCTGGGAAAAGTCCCAAAGCATCTCCAATTCTCAGTTTCCCCCAAAAGCAGACTAGCAAGTACCTGTCACAGAGGTATTTGGAGGAGTAGATTGGACAACATGTAAAAGACTTAACATATTGCTTGGCACTGAGGGCACTTTCTAGATGTTTCACAAAATAGAAGAAAGGTGTAATTAGGTACTGACATAAGTGATTTGGTGTTGGGTAAGTTTTAGAATTAGAAAGAACCTTAAAAACTCTCTAATCCAATGTTTCCCAAATAATGGTCTATGGCTTCTTGCCAGTTTGTGACAAAAATTTTACCGGTCTAGAGTAAAGTATAAAAACAGAAGGCAATGTAGCCGTGGACGGTCTTGCTTTGGCGTTGTCTTCTTTTATTACTGGGCTGATACGGGGCAGAGGGTAGGGTTGTTACTCCCACATCCGTCCTCCACTTATTATTATTATTGCGGTTATTGTTCTCTTCAGGGCATGTAAGTCTGAAAGCAGTTGCTCTATTAGGCCAGCCTCGAAGCAGTAGGTGCCTCAGCTGCACCTGAACATTCCCAGCGTCAGGTGCCATGTCTGCTGGGACGTCCTTGCATAGACACATCTACCTTCTCTTCTACACCACTGCCCTTCAGATGGTTGAGACAGCAGAACCCACAGTTTAACTCAACTGGGTCTGCAAGTGTGTTGCGTTCTTCTCCAAACTTCTGTTAGATAGGTTAGGAGCATCTACTGAGGAACAATATTATGGGGACCGAGGAAGGTGATACATGTGGAAGTGTGAAGTGCCATGTGAGTGTCACATTCGTAGTTAACGGGGACGCCTCATGGCCATCAGGAGGCCTTCATACAAGGTCTGCTCTTCACCACCAGCTTTTACTCTTCTGGACGTGGATGGAATGGTGGTGAATGCTTCCTGCAAAGCGTCATACCCAGGACTGAGCCTGATCTAACCAACCACATGGAGTAAAACGGGGCAGCCTTCGGGATCTTGCCTTCTGTGTTCTGTGACTGGCCATCTTTGCCCCTCCCTGAACGGGGCACTTTTATGCTGTGATCACCGCACAAGTGGGTCTGGTTTCCTTTCTGGCCAACTAACATCCCCAGAATCCTAGAACAGCTATTATTTTGGAAGAACTAGAAGCTTTTTTCCCCCCTCCTTTTTACTCTGGCTTAAATATTACAGCACAGCTTAATCTACCTTCTCCAACTTAAAAATCTTTTGCTTTGGAGAAAATGGCAACAAAATACGCATTTAACAGGACTGTCTTTCCTCTGACAGCTGTTCCACTATATCACCTCCATTAAGCCCATTATTTTCTTTTTCACCCTGTTACACGGAATATCCCCTTTAAAAGCCATATGAAATTGCTATTTTGCCGAAGACCTATGCATTCTGTCTTTTTGCCTGCCAACGATGTCCTGAGGAATGCTGTAAAGCAGAAGTTGCAAGAGTGAACCCTTGCTAGGGGTCTCATCCCACCTCTGCTCTGCCTTCGTTTTTCACCTTGGGCCAGGGACTTTGCCACTTTGTTTCTTAGATTCTTCATCTGTGAAAACGAGATAAAATTGACACCTACTTCATCACGTGCCTCTGAGAAATCGGTGAGTTAATATACGCAAAGTGCTGAGAACAGTACTGGAAACACAGGAAATCGTCAGTAAATATTGGGCACCACCATTCTCACTGTCCGTCTAGACCATGTGAACCTGTGGACTTGTTATGAGGTAGGCTTTCTTTCTTACATCTTTTGTGCAGGTCTTTATTCAATCTGAGCTCATCAAAGAGCTCTTTATGAAGTCCCGTGGGTTTTGTTAGCTGCCTTCTCCCTTTTTTATCAGGATGACTCATGATTATTTTATTTGAATTTCATGTCTTAGAAGTGCCCATCCCATTAAAGAGCAGAGCTCCATTACTATTTTGCATCATGGGTCACAAGATCATAATCCTTTGCTCTGAACTTTTAGAAATCTGCTCTCCTGGTGTCTGGGGTACACTGATCTGAATATTTTAATTAATTTATTCATCCATTGCCTGTTTCCCAAAAGGAATTGAGGTGATTGCCATATTTCATTGTAAGAGGCCATCCTACTACTTATTATTAGTTTTCGGAAATGCCAGTCACTTTCTTCCCAGCTTCCTATAATAGGTGCATCATTTATCTATATCTTCCTTACTGGTCATAATTAAGTCCTGAGTACCAGTTCCCTCTCATTGCCTTTTCTGCCTACAGAGAGATGAAGTTGTCAGCAGGGCAAGGCAAGAATCCATCAGATGTTCTGCATGAGACTTTCAGCAGATGTCCTGCTCATTGAAGTCCCTCATCACCACTAGATCTTGCCTCTCGGCCAAATTTTTGCAATTCGGAGAAAAGAGATTAGAGCGATAGCTATATGCCAATTGCGCGTGCACCTGCCTCCTCTCCTCTGTAAGAATGAGAGTTCCCGAAAGGCTCCCTCTTCTAACCAAACTCCATGCATTCCTTACACTCTGCTAGATTTATTTATTTTTAATCAATTTTTTTTCTAGACCTTAGGATTTTTCCTTAATGTGGAGCTGCTTTGAAAGGGGCATCTGTTAAATGCCCCTTTGGTATCTGACTCTTCTCTGTGGGTCACAATACTTACTGCCCTTCTGCAGTGTAGACCTCATCTGGGACCCTGGAGAGAATGTGAAACACCTGGGCTCCTGCTGGTCTTACATAAGCCCCTGACACTGAGTCATCACAGCTGGCCATTCAGCTGATCTGAGCTATTAGTTGGTGGTTAGCTAAATATAATTCTATGTGTCCCCCATCTGCATAGTAATTCTTGGTGTCTCGTCTACCCCTTATGTCAGGAAAGGATTGTTATTTATAGTAGCAATGATTAATGTTAAGTGGGATATAAGATCCTTGAGGGCAAGGCTCAGCACTCTCCTGAATCCCGGATACCAAAGGAGGTCCGTGAAATGCAATAAAACGACAACAATCATTTATTGAATATCTACTATGTACTGGTACTGTTGTTGAGATAAAGAACAACATGTTAGACCTTTCCCTCCTGAAGCGAGTCACCGAGAGTGAAACCCACGAACACAAACGGAGATGGTGTATGGATTTATTTATTTCGGCTCAGCGGCGCCTCCTGGGTGGTGGCAAGTCCTCAGGAGACAGCCCCGCTGAGCAGGAGCTCAGGATTTTTAAGGGCTTTGGCAAGACAAAATAAGTCATCATTTAGTTAACCAATCATAGTTTACAGCATTTTATAGTGGTCAATCAAATTTTGACACACAAACGTAAGATTTGGTAGAGACCTATCAATCTTAGAGTAACTTGTCTCAGGAGAAATGTGAAGTGACCAATCACAGGTCCGAAGGGGAGGTGAAGCAGGTGCACAGAAGCGAGAACTTTTCGGTTAAAGGGTGGGATCTAGCAACAGTATCTTAGAAAACAAGTTAACTTTTAAATTATAATTTATGGGTTACATCTTAGGACTCCCAGAGCTCAATTTCCCAACCCTTGATTGTTCTATCAGAAGGGCTGGAGAGTGAAACAATGGTTGGTCATTTTTCATTAGGGTCAGTTTGACCCGAGGTGAGTCTTACAAACACAGAAGTGAATGAGGCATAGCCCCTGCTCTTAAAAACTCGTAGCCATATAAACAGACCTTGCAACATGCGTGGAGAGCGCAGGCCCAGAGCTATCGCTCAGCCAATCACAGGGCACAGAGGAGAGGCGCCCCGCTCAGCTGGGGTTGGGGCAGGGGGTTGAGGGGGTGCTGCTGGCCAGCGGGCCTGCTGCTCAGTGGTGATGCCGAACTAAGTCTTCAAGCTCAGCAAAATGCCCTGTTGTAAATAAGTCATCAACTTCTTTTTAATTAGGGAGATACCATTGAGACACAAAACTCACCGCTTCTTCCCCTCATTGGGAAAATGATCAGTCTTTGGGTTTGAAGGCTGGACAGGAGAAATTGCCCAGTAGCTGTAGATGGCCCAGACCATAACCTCCTTAATAGGCTTTTAGACAAATGTATGGGACCTGACGGGCCAACAGCCCTATGTGTGATGAGGAGTGTGGACTCAGTCCTGCCTGGAGATGTGGAAAAGGCTGGAGGCGCTGAGGAAGACGTGAGTGAGAGAAGTGTCAGGGCCCCAAGTCCCTGAGAAAGAAGTTTACAGAGCCAGGATATGGGGCCAGGAGGGGCCAGGGCTGGGTGACAAGAGTGCAGGCTTCTTGGAAGTAGCACCTATGCCAGAGAATCATTCCATCAGGGCCTGCTTGGGTCAATCGTCCCAAAGGCCAGTGAGCCAACCACGTCTGGAACCCTGACCATTCTTGTTATCTGGGGATGCAGAGTCCCTGCATGCAATCTGGCCTCTGCGTCTGGGATGCCATCATAATATTTCAGTCAATGCAATAGAGTCAGCAATATTGCAGATTCCCTAATTTGACTCGCCCAGCAAATACTCCTGGTTACCTAATAAAGTGATGAAATGATGGCTTTGAATTCTCTTCCATCACCACCCCCGAGGTAAGGAGCTCAAGAGTCTGTACTTGGAATGGACTGAAGGAACCTGGAGGCAGAGCAAAGTGGACCTTTGTTACAAAGGTCAGGCAGGGACTGGCCAGGTGAGGTGGAGCTGCTCTAGGCAGGGGGGGAGTGTGGGACCTCATGGTCTGAGCACAGTGTGGCCAGCAGGTGTGCACTGCGGTGACACATGGTGACAGGCAGAAGGGGACAGGAGGAAGGAAGAGTTAGATCATGAAGAAGTTTGCAGAGCCACATTAGGGAGCGTGCATTTTATCCAGGAGGTGACACAGACTCATGGGGAAGATTTTAGGCAGAAAAAAATGGACAATCTGGTTTGTTTTTTAGAAGTTGTAGATAAATCACTTTGGAGGTCCTACAGGAAGCTGCTAAATCAGCCAGATGAGGAAGAGATGGCCTGAACTGGGAGTTCGATGGAAGGGGAGCTGGATCTGAGGAACACCTACAAAGGGAAACGAGCAGGAAGTGACCAGCGCAGGGGCAGTGGAGGAGATGAGGCCGTCAAGGAGGAGGCCTGGCTCTGCCGCTTGCATGAAAAGGCATATTCACAGAGTCTAGCAGTGATGGATATGTGATCAGTGTTTACGTAAGTACGGTTCACTATCATGATGATTGACTTTTCTCTCATTCGTAACATCACTAAAACAAATGCATCATAGAAGGTCAAGAGATTCAGATTCTAGTCTCAGGTCACTTACTGTGATCTTGAGAAAGTCACACTGCATCTTCCATAAAATAATGTTGGACCAGATAAATTCCGAAGCCCTTTTCATCTTTGATTTTTCTGGCAAAATACTTTGGCTGAATATTGGGAACAGGCCATAATTTATGACAATATTTCCATAGGTAAATGAACTCCAAATTTCAAACAACTAACTTAAAATGAATTTTTGGAAGAGACTTCCAATTCAAGGACTGCCAGTACTCTCTTATATCATCTCCCTTTCCCCCTCAGGTATAATCTCTTCATGAATATAGGTCTTGCCTGTCCAAATTTTTTTTAAAGATGATGACATATGTTCTGCATCCTTTAAAATGTCTGGTACAGTGCTGGGTATATTTTCACCCCTCAGAATTTACTTGAGCTGAATTAAGTTGTTTCTCTCTGCAGGGGCCTGATTCTGACCTTAAATATTTCAACACTTCAAGAATGCATCCGTGATTCCATCCATCCATCCATCCATCCATCCGTCCATCCATCCGTCCGTCCATCCATCCATCCATCCATCCATCCAGGCACCAACTATTTCACAGCACATGATGAGGTATGAAGAGAGCAAGACAGTTAACTCAAGGAGCGAGCAGTGTAGTCAAGCAGGGTGGACTTGTGTGCAGGACTCTACACTGTGCCCTGGGAGGTGCATGTTGTGTACTGAAGGGTACAGATGAAATGACATGGCCTCTCAAATAAGGGAATGGTTACTTCCTGTGAAAAGAGCATAAGGGTGGCTGTCTTTGGAGGCACTACCCTGGTTTGTACCGCCCACAACCATTAAGCTTAATAACCCTGCTTGCATGTTCTTATGCTGAGAACTTTGAGATAGTGGAGAGGATCCTGGGGTGCGCTGTCTGACCAGGAGACAGATTTCAATGGCATGAAGCTCATCCGACCTGCCAATGGCCAAAGCCCAGCCCTTGGTTTCACAGGGGAAGCCCAGTGTGTAGAGAGAGCGCCGCTCCCCAGCAGACACTCTGGACCGGGTGGTGTCTGGCAAGTAGTCTGACTTGTCTTCCCCTCCAGTTGCTGCATCTGAAGCGTCACCGGGAAGGCCTGTTTGGTCTTGCGAAGATCAATGGACGTGACAATCATGATTAACATTGTAGCTGACAGTCACCGAATGCTTAGCCACATGCTGTGTGGCTGTCCAAAGCCCTTTGAAGCATTAATCCATTTAATCCTCACAAAGTAGGCACGCTTGTATTCCCTGTTGTTTGGGGGACACCACAGAGCCACCACTAACTGTCCCAAGATCATGCATCTAGGAAGCGGTGAAGGTATCACATCCAGGCAATACGGCTCCTGAGCCCACACCTTTTGGTCATTATGCCATGTCAGCCCCTCGTCCAGCGTGACAGCACTATGCAAACAGCAAATGAAACTTAATGTGAGCCATAATACTGTTCTAATGAAGTAGGCTAATCAGTCCAGAGGAAAGCAAATAGGCTGAGTAGAAACACAGTTAAATAAGAAAAGATAACACAAGCCATAAATCTTAAGAATTAGAACCAATCCTCTTAGACTAGCCTCTCGGTGGGTTGCTCTGCTCAGGAGATAACGTTACAAATGACATTAATGTATTCAAACTCTTAACACTTGAAAGTCCCATAGAGACGATCTAGCCCAGCCTTTTCACTATGTATTTAAAGACAGGTCCAGAAATTTAAGTGACTTGACTAATGTCACACAGTTGGCCAAGCAGAGAACACAAAACTATCCGGTGAGTGTAGAATTTAGAAGTAAAACAGGGAGATGCTCCTCAGAACACACGCTACAAAGTTTCTGCTGATTGGTGTACTGACACCCTCTTGTCAAGCTCTGTCTCTCAATAATTGAATAAGCAAACTGCTTCTCTAAGCTGCTGCCGGAGGCACACATTCTTCACGTGCAATGTTTTTTGTAGACGATAATTTAGAGCAGAGCCTGATTGCTCTCTTTGTATTAGATCACCTGCCTTATGACACAAACAGTCTATGAATTTACCTTCTTCGACAGTGACAGCATTTAAAGGTGGCTACTTCCTGTAAGGATATGAGAAGAAGCTTCATCCACTGTGGGCAGGTCGCTGTTTTCCTGACAGTCGTCCGATGCATTTGTCTTTTTCTTGGACTAAGGAAGTTGAGCTCCTTCCAAGCTTTCGCTTCGAGTGTTCATCACTTTGGGGACCAGGGAGACGCTACTGACCAGTTTCCGAGGTTCTCCGACTTAGGTTTCTGTTAAGTGACGGAAGCCAATCTGATAAACTAACTTAAGCTGTGTTCCCAGCTGATAACGCTTTCTGTATAATTCAGTTGTTGGTCTGTTGAGTGACAATAGACACTTCCACAAAAGGACTTTCGGGTTCCAGGACAGCACCCCAGTAGTGGTGGGGGCAGAGGGGGTATTATAAAATAAAGCAATAAATGAAAACGGATAATAAAAATGTAAGCGAAACTACTTTATGAGATGCATTGTCTGTGGATTCTGAATGGGATTTCCTTAAATGTTCTTTGAGAGAATCAGATAAAGATCAGATGATTTTTTTCTGACTTTGTTTCCTCTTTTTCAGGTGTCTTTAAATGGAACCTGTAGATAAGAATGGATCACATAAGGACCTGAGTTTGATATATATTATATTCTATTTTCTCAAGGAGTTTGAATTTGGGAGAAAGGAGGACTTTATCTTTGGGCAGGTCAGGACAAACATAGTCCTAGATCTTTCCTCCGGAAGCCAAAAATTAAGTTTAGAAGCAATTTAAAAACTTTAAAAAATTTTTTATTTACTTATTTTGAGAGAGAGAGTGGGGAGAGGAGCAGAGAGAGAGAGGAGAGAGAGAATCCCAAGCAGGCTCTGCACAGACAGTGTGGGGCACAATCTCATGAACCATGAGACCATGACCTGAGCTTAAATCAAGAGTCCGATGCTTCACTGACTGAGCCACCTAGGCGCCCTTAGAAGCAATGTTTTAGGGGCTCCTGGGTTGCTCAGTTGGTTAAGCAGCAGACTTTGGCTCAGGACATGATCTCATGGTTCATGGGTTCAAGCTCCGCGTGAGGCTCTGTGCTGACAGCTAGCTCAGAGCCTGGAGCCTGCTTCAGATTCTGCATCTCCCTCTCTCTCTGACCCTCCCCTGTTCAGGCTGTCTCTCTCTCTCTCAAAAATAAGTAAAAAACATTTATAAAAAGAGAGAAGCAATGTTTCAGTTAATTAATCAATAAATTAACTCTTTATACAAGTAACTATGGCACATTTAAAGATTGCACGCTCTGAGGGGCGCCTGGGTAGTTCAGTCGATTGAGCATCCGATTCTGCTCAGGTCATCATCTGACCGTTCGTGGGTTCGAGCCCCACGTCGGGCTCTGTGCTAACAGCTCAGAGCCTGGAGTCTGCTACTTCTTTCTCTGACCCTCCTCTGCTCAGACTGTCTCTCTTCATCTCTCAAAAATAAATAAAAAAATTAAAATAAAATTTAAAAATAAAGAGTCCAGACTGAGCCACTTTTCTGCACCTGAGGTCATTCTGCTCCCTCCCAGGGATGCCGCAGAGCAGGGGGAGCACTGTTTCTGTACCTGAGTATCTGGGCTGCGGGGCCTTTCCACGCAGAGAGCAGGATCGAGGGCAGGAAGCAATGCTCTCGGCTCAGTGGCGGGCTCGGGCCCCCAGCTACGACTTAGTGAGGACAGAACCTGCTCTGGCCACCGCTCTGTGCCCACGAGCTCAGATACAAGCTGGGAAACAGGTGGCGTCCATCTGGGCCGGAGCGAGCACATGATCTTTGGTGAACGTGTGACAAGGCAGGCGCCCAGGGCAGCCCCAGACAGCAGGCTCCGAGGCCACTTTTGCCGCTGTTTCCACGGCTGCCACATTAGGGGAGGGGGACGGCTTCTCCAAAGACCATGCGCAGACCCCACATCCTGCCCCTTCACTCCCGCCCTGCCCCTCCCCCACAGCTGTTCTCAGAGGACAAGGACCCTTCACCACCACGGGCAAAGCTCTCAGGTACAGACTCTCTGGGCGAATAATTCCGAGCACAGCTCTGTTACTTCAGGTCAGCATTTGCCGACACAGGAAGCTGGTGTCTGTTGTCTTCTCTCATCTGCTTCCTGGTGTTGACTTTTGTCCTCCCTCGCACCTGCCCCCAGCCCCAAATCCAGAGCTATTTTCTTTGCTTTCCTGGGTCACTGAGGAGATGATGTCTTTCCTCTCCTGTCCACACCTCATTCTAAAGCCAACCGGGTAAGTCCAGCATTTCTACCCCTAGATTTGCCTGGAAACACTGATAAATAGCTCATGTTTGAAAAAGCGTAAGCTATCTGGCAAGCACAATAGTGGTCAACTCCAAATAGGGTACGAGAGAGAACCACGCGGAAGGGAGGTGGCCGTTGGTCACATCACCAAGCTGGTACGTATGGAGAGGTTAGGGACAGGAGCCTCATAACGAATTCATTTAAAAACACTGAGTATCTTGATATTAATAACACTAGCAACAGGCATGTTTGAGTGCTTCCTATGTGCTAGTCATTAATGTAAGCGCTGTCTATGCATTATCTAGCTTGATTTAAAAATACTAAGAGGCATGAAGGCAAATATGTGAACTGTTCGTTTACTTTATGTTTATTTTTGAGAGAGACTGTGGGCAGGGGACAGGCAAAGAGAGAGGGAGACAGGGGATCCAGAATGGGCTCTGCACTGACAGCGATGACCCCAATGTGGGGATGGAACTCATGAACCGAAAGATCATAACCTGAATGTTAAGTCGGACACTCAACTGACTGAGCCACTCAGGCACCCCGCATACTGTTCATTATTAAACCAACTAGGAAAATATCACTGATCTTCTTGAGAGATGTAGGTGGGGGAGATGTAGTGAACAGGGAAGGGCAGCTGAGAAATCACTGGATCAAAGGCTTCCAGACAGTGTTTTTGGGTTTTGTTTCATTGTTTTAATTTCTGTTTGGAGAGTGAGCGAGAGGAGGATGGAAAGTGTGGGTTTTGGAGTCAGTGTTTCCAGGCTCCAAATCTTGTTTCAGTTGCCCACTAGCTGTGTGATCTTAGACAAGATGTCTAAACCGTGTGAGCAGATGTTTCCACACTTGTGACCATGAGAATAACACACATCTCAGATAACTTAAACAGTGGAGGGTCTGATATATGCTTCCATTTTGGGGGGAGGAAACCAGTAAGTCATTGTAGCTCCATTCACTCTTTTGTTCAATATCACAGAGATCTGAATGGGGAAGTCACATTGAAAATGCTACCATGAAGTACGTAAAGAACAAAATTGGAAGTCAGGTGGAAGGAAGATTGTGTATTATTTTGAACACTTTGGTTAGAAATGCAAAAATTTAACCTGGATTGGATAAGAAAAAAGATAATAAAAGAATGTACTTGATCATGTAACCCCAGTAGGTGAGGCTGGATCCGGGGGCTGAAATGACGTCACCAGCTGTCTTTCTCTTAGTCTCTTGGCTCTTATTCTTCTGGGTTGGTTTATTTTCTGGTAGTCATTCTCTAGTTTGCAGCAAAAACAGCTGGTGGCAACTCTAGGCTTGCATGGTCCTTCGTGCTTACAATTTTGAAGTAGAGAAATCTCAGAGACCATATCAACTTCTGAAAAACCCTGTCCCTGCTGGGGCCGTGTGCCCATCTCTGAACTAATCCTTATGTGTGGAGTATAAAAGACAACGGTGATGGCCCAGCATGGATCACATGTCCAGCATGGTTGTGGGACCCCATCTCTCCCTAGAACGTCCTGAGCAGATAACCCAGGCTGGCCGATCAGAAAATTCCATCTCCTTGAACACAGCCCAGAGCTGGGGTGGTGCAGATGCTGGAAAAGCCAAGCAGAAGAAAACAAGGAAGGGGAAAGAATTACAACCAATGTAGTAGACACTGGAACAGGGATTGAAATATAAGGTCTATGAGGCTGTTGATGTTACAGCTGACAGTGGAGGTAAAGCCAAGAGGAGACTATGGCTTCTTGTCTCCTTGTAAAGATGCTAAACTAAATATATAAGACAATTGCTAATGTCAGTGACACTTTTTGATTCTGGTGAAGGGATCCTGCCCAAGGTCCCATGTCTTAGAGGGACTCATATCATGAACACAGCCAAGAGCGAATTTATTAAAAGACATTCTAGTGCTTCTGCCCCGGGGATCCAGTGTCCAGCAATGGCCAAGGGACAGATAATCCTAACATCTGCTCTTATAACTAACACCTTTTCCTTCCCCAGAGAAGCACTTCTCCACATCTCATGTCCTTTGTCTTCAAAATAAAAAAGCGATTGTGTCTAAATACCATTAAGTCAGTAGGTTGCGGCACTGAGAGATGAATACTTCCAGTATGAAAAGAGGTTTGAATGGCAGAAGCTCTTAGGACAGAACAAAACAAATTAATTAACTTGTCACATCCGTGCTCTCCGATAACAAGAATGCAGCGAGTTCTTGTATAAAAGATGATCATTTCCCCATAGTGCCAATTGTCCATTTTCTTGCTTCTCTTAGCATTTCAATTTGTAGTTTCCACAGAGACTCACTGACCAGCACAGGTGACACATGGCTCATGGGGAGTGTTTTCCAATGTTAAACATCCGCGTTACTCTGAAGCTGAGACCTGGGTGGCCACCACAATATTCACAAAGCACGGCACTGAGTTTTGACATTGGCAAGTAAACAGACATTGGACTCTAGCATTATTGTTTTTATAAAGATACTCAATATGATTCTAATAAAGTTTCAAATATTGACTAAACCCTTCAGCTTAAAATAATTTTTATTTTTATATTTATTAACTATGATTCATATTTGCCTTTTAACACATGGAAATTTTTTTGAGTGACCAAGTAAGTAGTTGTAACTCTTTAAAAAATATAATTTATTGTCCAGTTGGCTAACATACAGCGTATACAGTGTGATTTTGATTTGGAGGTAGATTCCCACAAAGAAATATTTTAGAAGAAAAATAACTTTTTGGAAAAGAGATATTATTTTGTTTGTAAAATCCTTTACATTGACTTTCATTTGAATTTTTAATGAACATATGTTCAAATTTTATACAGTTTTAAGGAAGACATTTGAAAATTTCTTAAGTCGTTAAGAATAAGTCAAGAATATGATAGGAAAAAACATTAAGAAATTTGCAAGGGTCTGTCAATGGGTGAATGGAGAAAGAAGATGTGTGACGTTTGTGTACACACACACACACACACACACACACACACACACACAGGATATTATTCAGCCATGAGGAGAAGGGAATCCTGTCATTTTCAACAACATGGATGCACCTTGAGATTCAGTGAAATAAGTCAGGTAGAGAAAGTCAAATACTGTACGGTATCACCTATTTGTAGAATATTAAAAAAAAAAAAAAAAACTCAGAGAACAGACTGGTTACCAGGACCCAGGTGGGGGAAATGGTAGATATGGGTCAAAGAATACAAACTTCCAGTTACAATGTTATTCACATTATTCGTTCTGGGGATCTAATGTGCAGCATGGTGATTATGGCTAATAATACTGTATTCTATATTTGAAAGTTGCTAATAGAGTAGATCTTAAGTGTTCTCACCACAAAAAAAGAAACGGTAATTACGTGACGCCTTGGAGCTGGTTGCTAAAGCTAGGCTGGTGATCATTTTGTAACATGTCGATGTATCAAATCAACATGGTGCACACCTAAAATTTACACTATGTTATATGTCAATTATATCTCAACAAAGCTAGAGAAAAGGGGGAAATCTGAGTTCATGAATAAAAAAGAAAACGCTAAAAAAAGATGCTGAACTATTTAGAACTGTAAACAATGAAGGTGAACACATTTCTGACAGGTGTGACCAATGTAAGATTTGTGATTTAGATATTACAATTTCTGATGAAAGATTTAATTATTTATGAGACAATGTACATGAGTAAGGAAACTATTTTCATCCAATCTGCAACTTTAACAGGTGATATGAAATACCTACAACTTTACATCCCTTACTAAGTGAAAATCAAATTACTGATAAAAACAATGATAATGAAAAAGAGAATTACTCAAACTTAACAATTTGGAAACATCAAATGTAATTTTGACCTGCCCATCTGAAGATGAAGAAAATTACATTAATGACATTGGTAAAGTTCAGAGCTGAGGAAAAGACTACACCTCTTGCACTTTATGGGATGAAGATTTTAGAAAATGGCCATTGCATTATTTTGACATGCTATGAATATTTTGAGCAAAACCAAATTAATGTGTCTATGATAGAATTTTAGGCAAAGATTCAGAAGATTTCCTTGGTGATATACAATTGCATAATGTAAATTTGTCACTGTAAGACATGCACCCAACTGTGCCCAAAGAAATGACATTCTTGGGAACAAATCAAATATTACATACAGTATTTTCTGGGCCTATCAAAGATGAAAGATCTTGATGAAATGCCTAGCAAACTGATCTTAAAACCACTGTTGGACACATGATGGGAATAATACTAATCATTGTTAAAATAATTACATTTAGGTTAAACAAAGTAAGGACCTGGAAGAATGAAGGAAAACAAAAGAAGATCCTTAAATAAACAGTAAATCATGATCTTAGGCAAAACATAAAATTAAGTTTAGTTTCTGTTATACATCAATATTTGTTAAGAACTATCACTTGCTATTAATACTGTTACAGAAGCTTATGAACAACATCATCAGCTAACAAATAAAAACAATAAATAAATTAACTTAATAAAAATTAGTAAAAAGTTAATTTTTACATGGTAAAGAAGGACGTCCTACGATTGTAGAGAAAATGTTGTCCTAAGTCAAAAGAAACTGCACAAAGTGATATTCTAACAAAAAGAAAATAAAAGCATGTCCATAACTCTGAAGGGAAGGATATATAAGAAATTCTGGTATTAGTTTCTATAAAAGACTATTTTAAGTCCATTAGTGATAATGATATAGTTTCAACTAAAGAGAACTAGCTACATATTGCCATTTTTGTTTTTTTAAATAATATTCCATCACTGGTATCTTTGAAAGAACTAAGTATGGTATGGATCTAGCTACTGCTTTAAAAGACAGCAAAACAATATTATGATGTAAGTGATAGTAATTTATGTGATAAAATCTAAACATTTGGTAACATACTCTGCGGCAATTTATTCTATTTGACCCCATCCACAATGTTCAAACATAATATGTAAAATTTATGGTTCATTTCCAGTGAAATATTTCTTTACGCATTTTCTTGTCAGTTCCTGTTGCAAATTTTCTACAAGTTGAAATTAATAAAAACTATCTATAAACCACAACTCAAGGAAAATGATCTAATTTGGCATTACTTTGAACAAGACAAACATTACATGAAAATATTGATAAAAGAACATAATTAGTGACTTTTTTGAAATGAAGGCAAGAAAAATACGTTTCTTGAAATAAACATATTTTATGAATTCTGTGTCTATTTCATTTCTTATCCAGCTTTATACATATTTTTAGTTTTGACATTATGAAGATATGTTTGTCTAGGCAAAAGTTTAGAACTTTTTGGGGCACCTGGGGGGCTCAGTCGGTTGAGCAACTAACTCTTGATTTCAGCTCTGGTCATGACCCCAGGGCTGTGGGATTGAGCCCTGAGTCAGGCTCTGTGCTAGGTGCGGAGCCTACTTGGGATTCTCTCTCTCTCCCCTTCTGCTCTTCCCCTGCTCACATGTCACCTGCCCTGTCTCTTTAAATTAAAAAAAAAATTAGAACGTTTTATTTACCATTTTTTCCACTTGACTTATAAGACATTTATTTAGATGATATGGGACTCCATTACTACTTTTCCACAGCTCACACACTAGGGGCAGTCATGGAGAGGAGAACCCAGTTTTTAACTGGGGTCATCGTGTTTTAAAAATGTTTTCTCAGGGCACCTGGTTGGCTCTGTCAGTTGAGCAGCCAACTTCAGCATGAGGTTATGATCTCACAGTCCCTGAGTTCGAGCCCCGTGTCAGGGTCTGTGCTGGTGTTGTGCCCAAGTTTTTAAAATCGCCCCAAATCACCCCAAAACAAACACCAGAGACTGCTAGGGTGACCGAGTCACGCCCACAAAAGCGAAGGGCCTTTATTACAAGCTTAAGCTCGGGCTCCCAGTCTCCAACCAACCCACTGGCCACGTGGAGAGAGCCCCAAACAAAGGCAGGGCAGGGCCTTTTATGTCTTTGGGAGGGGGAGTTGCAGGAAATACAGTGATCCAATCCCTACCCCCCATCAATATTGGCAGTCGTGGGAGCCAATCACACCATCTGGAGCACTGACCAATCAGAGTGGGCCCAGGACGCCCCACGTGGGGCGTGACTAGGCCCGCCTCTAGAAAGGTCAAAGGTATCCGCCGTCCTCCCCCTATTGGGCGCCGCAGGAGTTGTCCCTCTTTAATGTGCACCCTTTCAGGAGAAGCCGGCGCCTTCCCCTTTAAGTTAAAGGGAAGGCTGGATCTGGCCTGCAGCTGGCGGGGGACCGCCCCCCATGGCCGCTGGGCGCATTTCCACCGCGGAGGTGCGTCGCGACTTGCTGGCTCCAGGAAGGCTGGGATGGCCCAGTGGTGAGGGCCGGATCGGACCTGCATCCTTACACTGGCAGCTCAGAGCCTGGAACCTACTTCAGATTCTGTGTCTCCCTCTCCCTCTGCCCCTTGCCTGCTCACACTCTGTCTCAAAAATAAATAAACATTTAAAAAAGTTTTTAAAAACTGTTTTCTCAACCCCTGATTCATAACTTATGGAAGGTGTGACGCCTGCCCCATCACTGCTGTGAATCCTGGGTGGTTTACGTTCTCATATTTACCTCTGGTCCCCAGTGCCTCAGCGGAGTCTATCGGTGGCTCCTGTCCACAGCATCCTGCCTCATTCATGCCCTACCTTCATGCAGAACCCCCTTTACTTCCAGTTACAGGTCCTCACACATGATGTGTATCAGGCTCTACTGAGAAGGTCGGGAGATGGGGGAGGCCTGTGGTCCATGCAAGTCACTGTGAAGGCGCGTGCCCGCACACGGAGGTGGGGGCCGTGGGCCACAGAAGTCACTGTGCAGGCGCGTGCCCGCACACGGAAGCTGGTCATCACTGCCCAGACGGCTGTGTCAGCCGCACTCCCACGGACAGCGCGCAGGTTTGCAGCACTTGGATTTACTGGCTTCTCACCAGTTATTGACTCCTTCTCCCTCCCATCTTCCCTTCTTTTTCCTCAGCCATTTCTCCCTTATCCACATTCCATCCTCGGAACTCTGAATTATTTTCCCACAGAATGCAGAAAAAGCTCTCTCTAATCTTCACTGTCAAAGCTAAGTTCCGGGCTCATATTTCTTGCATCAAAACCCATTAAGGTGCTTGGCAAGGGGGCCATCTATGACATGAGGGGCACAAAAGACCAGCAGTCATTGGGATTATTTTTAACAAAATCCATCACCCTCTCAAAGGCAGCTGTTGTTTAAAATAGCGATACTCTTTCTTTTTCTTTCCTCTTTTTTTTCTCTTTTTTAGTTCACCAGAAATAATTTCATAATAGCTCAAGAATATATGCTTGTAACCCATCAGGACATAAACACAACAGCATGGATGCCTCTGGTGGGTGTCACATTCATTCAGAATCACATAATAATTAGCCTGATAGTGTGGCATTATTTTGAGTGAAACCTTCTTGCCCAGAAGATCGAACAAGGTGAAAATCAGATCCCAGATTGTGGATCTGAAAGTCAGCTTTCAAGGGTCAGTCCTACTGAGGAATCACTTCAGGATGAGGGCCACGCACTTAAGTGTCAGGATGTCCTGGTCTGGAGAGAGCCATGTGACTCTCGGGCCCTCCCAGGGAGCTGCCAGAGGTTAGGAGTTGGGACAGGAGGAGGCTAACTGCCTCAATTTACAAGTGGTGCTCCATGAAGGAACACCTGGCTGCTGGTGGACAAGAGCATCAGGGAGGCATTAGATGCTCCCTGCTCATTCGTACCATCTTTGGAAAAGGCAAGAATTAGCTACTTTGGCTTCCTGCTACCCCTTCCATCCTCAACAAGACTCTTACTTGGCTTCATATTAAAATCCTCCCTTGTTCTTAGCCCCTTGGTTTGATGGATCAAACAATCCTTGTCCTGATGGCTTCCCACCCTCAAGAACTTGGAGTCAGGGGCTCTTTGGTAGAGATGCAGGAGCTCAGAATGGCACTGTATTTTGGACCCCCAGTGCCCCACCCTGAGCAAACTGACTGGCTCCCAGAAGTGGTGTGCTAAAGCAAATGTGGCGTCCAAGGCTGGCAAGCTCCTACTTTGTGTAGGAAGTCTCGGGCCTCACCATTCTACTTCTGAAATATTTCTCCCTCCTTTCTGTTCACTTCTTTCTCATCACACCCAACTTCTCTTCCTCAGATTATTGGAATAGCTCAGTAACTAGTCTCTTTGTGTCAAGCCTTGCTTGGCTTTTTCCAACAGGGAACAGAATGGTATTTCCAAAATGCCACTTGGATTGTGTCATCTTCATGGCTGAAAGTAGCCAGTGTCTTCCCTGCAGGGGCATTTAGGATAAAAAGTTCATACTTACTGACACGATAAAAGTGTCCTAATAATCTGACCCTGTGTATCTTTAAGACACTATCTTTTTATGTTCCCACCACATCCTGCCCAGTTTCCCATCCCATCCTCCACTCTGCAGTCATTCTAAATCGCTTTCTGTTTCCCAAACACCATGGTATTTCCCAAGGTCTTCATGCCTACTGATCCTTTTGTCTGTAATAAAGCCTCACCATAATCACCCAGCTGATAAATCTTCTCTCCATTTACTTCTCACTTTGGGTGGCACTTGCTGCAAGAAGATCTTCTTGACCCCCTTGACTGGATGAAATGCCCCTTCTATGTACTCCTATCATAGGCCCAGGGTCCCCATCACAGCACTCATGGTGCTCTGGGCTGTATGTTCTGTGCACAGGACTTGTATCTTTCTTCTCCTTATTATTTCCCAAGCCCTGCAGGGTGCCTGGCACATGGAGAGTGCTGAGCCTGTCTTCCTTAAATCAATCAGTCACTGACACATATGGACAGAGTAGGAAAAGGCACAGTCAACCAGAACGTAGGCAGAGAGGGGGGAAACCGAGGTGCAGGGCTTGTCCCCACATGGGTGACTGCTCTTGGGTCACTGCACCTGCTTTGAAATGAACTCATTTATTGTTGTATGTCAAACTGGTAATGAGTGATGTGCCCATCACTTGTGGGATCTGCCTGTTTGGCTGTTTTGTCCTCTGCTCCTTACCCTCCCATCTATCCTGACAATAAGCCTCTAATAACTGTAGTGACCTGTGCATATTTCTGCTCTGAAAGTCTGAGGAATCCTCACCACCAGCAGAATCAAAGAGAAGTAAGCAACCCCCATGCTGCCGTAAACACTTAATTCAGTATTTCTCATATGCCTTATATACACGTACGGGAGGTACACCGAAGAGTATAGTAGTTGCCTAAAATGTTGTTCCTCCCATAAAAGAGCTAAAGAGGCAGTTCGTCATCCAAAATCAAGTGTTACTAAGTAGTATTCAGTAACATGCAAATCGATATAAAAAGACAAGAAAGAAAGGGATTTAAACTCAGATCAAAGTGAGTTTAGTGTGAGATGAAGGCTTTGCAGAAAGCTTCAAGGAGGAGGTGATATTTAAATTCCAAAATAACAGTGTTATTTGTATAGACTTAATATTTCCATCTGGAGTTCAGTCTGAGAATAAGCCAGAGGGTTCCCTTAAAAAAAAAAAATTCGGTCTTTAAAATTAGATTAGATGCTTCTCCTTTCCAACATGTGAAGAACTTGGAAGTCACTCCCATTCTTAACAACCACAATAAAAACGAGAGAAAAACAAAATCAACATATTTTCATGGATGCCTCAAGAAACTCAAGTTGCAGAGTGAACTGTCCTTGGCAAACTGGAGACAGACAGATCTGCTTACTGCTGGAGAAGCTGCTGGAAGCATAAACGGGAACACGTAGAAGATGACTTTGATGAATTGCTGTAGGCGGAGTGTGGAGTGTCCTAAGAGTGACAAATACCTGGGGCATGTTGTCTTCATGGCCCCCCCATACCTTCGTGAGTCTTGTCTCCGGACACCCCACAGGGCTTTCACGGTGAGGAATTAAGAAAGAACCACTGGGCTGTGGTACAGGCCCGGGATACACAGCTGTAGTGAAGTACAGTGTGAGTATTCTCCATAAAAAGACCTCCTCTCATGGAGTAAATATTTACCAAGAGCCTTATCCCACCTGAAGAGGAACATTTCTGTCATTCTGGCCCGTTTAGCAAGGCTCTCTCACCCAGGAGTGGGGAGGGATGGTAAGGCACACTCATGAAGGTCACGTTTCATGGACACAGGTCCAATAAAGGACTGAGAATGAAGGATAAAATTATAGAATTGCCCCTGCCCCGTTCTCTGCCCCCACCACATCAACAGGGCTCCAGTGTAATAACTATGGTCCACCGTTAAAAGTTGTAAGATTTAAACTCTCCCTAAGGAGAGAATCCTGAAGTCCTTCTCTATTGAGAGGATGAAAACAAGGACACCAGAGGAATTTGAAGTCTCTGGTACCTGCAGAGACAGCAGATATTAAACACAGCCCAATTCCTGGCACCATTAATACAAAGCCTCACCTTAAATGCCCATTTGCCTCAGTTTTTATTCTAATGCAGAATGTCCAAATTTCAACAAAACTACAAAGGTCACAATAAGGCAAGAAAAAAACCACAATCTGAAAAGACAAAGAATGAATAGACAAACACCAGACAAGAACAATGGACAACTTGCAAAAGGATAATATATGTGTAATTGGGATACTGGAAGAAGAGGGAGAAAGGGACGGGACAGAAGAAATATTTGAAATAAGAATGGAGAGAATCTTTCAAAATTCATGAAGGACAGCAAAACACAGATTGATTAATTTCAGTGAACACCGAATAAAATAAATATCAAAAAGTCTAAAACCAGGCATATCATTTGAACTCCAGAATACCAAAGACAAAGATGAAATCTTGAGAAAAAAAATATAGAGAGGGGAAAAAGCACCTTCTCTTTAGAGCTACCCCGATTCGATTTGAAGCAGACCTCTCATCAGAAACCACACAAGCAAGAACAAAGTAGAAGGGAAATATTTAAAGCTTTGAAAGAAAAAAGCTACCCACCTAGAATTCTGCATTCAGAATTTTTTTTTCAAAGATGAAGAAGAAATACTTTTTTCAAACAAATGAAAACTGAAGGAATTCATTACCAAGAGATTAGTCTTGCAAGTAATTTTAAAAGAAGTTTTTCAGGCATAAGAAAAATGGTAGAGGTCAGGATTGGGAGCTGCATAAAGGAAGAGCATCAGAGAAGGAATGAAGAAAGCTAAAATAACATCTTTTATTTTGTTATTTTTAAAGTATCTAAAAAATAACTGTTGAAAGTAATAATAGTCACAATGTATTGGGTGATTATAGTATATGGAAAACTGAAATAAATGACTCTGAATCATAAGAAATGGGAAAGGGAATTGAGAATACTCAATTATAGTGTACTGTACTACATGTGAAGCAAATAGTATTATTTGCTCATGGACTTCGTTGAGGTAGAAGTGTTATTTCAAACTCTATTAGCAAACTCTATTTTTAATAAATATGCTGAGAGAAGAGATAAAATTGAATCACATAAAATGCTGTTGAAACCAGAGGAGCTAGACATATAAGGAAAAAAACAAACAAAATGCAGTGAGTAGAAAACAGACACAAACGTATATGTGAACTTAACTTTATCATTAATTACTTTAATTGTGAATGGTCAAAATACACCAATGAAAAGACAGAGTTTGTCTTTCAATATTAGTGAGATGGCAATTCTTCCCGCCTGGCTCTATAAAGTCATCTCAATCCCAGTCAAAATTCCAGCACAATATTTTGTAGCAAACTTACTTTTGACAAACAAGCAAAGGCAAATCAAAAGAGAAAGGATAGTCTTTTCAACAAAAGGTGCTGCAAATATTGGATATCCATAATGACAAAATGAACATAGGCCAAGACCTTACGTCTTTCATCAAAAGTAATTCAAAGTGGATCATGACCTAAATGTAAAATGCTAAACTACAAAACTTCTAGAAGAAAACACAGGAGAAAAGCAACAAGACCTTGGGTCTTGGGTACGACAACCCAGTACATGATCATTGAAAGAAAATATTGATAAATTGGCCTTCATTAAAATTAAAAACTGCTCTTTGAAAGGCTTTATTAAGGGAATACAGGGAAAAGTCACAAACTGGGAGAAAATATTTGTGAAGCTCATATCTGATAAAAGAATTGTATGCAAAATACTCGAAGAATCCTTAAAACTCAACAATAATTTATAAAACAACAACACAAAATGGACAAAAATATCTGGACATATCCTTCACCAATGGAAGTGGAACATAACCCACCCCCCCCGTTGTTAAGTGTGGGCTATGCATGGTGACTTTCCTCAGAAGGTTAGCATATGGGACAAGGGGTCAAAGTGGAACTTTGCAGTGGAGAAACCTGAGGAACGCTACCTCATCCACATAGTCAAGGTCAACACCGACAGTAACAGTGTGTACCGTTGATATAATGTGATGAGAAGGGCACTTTTCCTCTGTGGTCTTGCTCTCCAAAACTCATAACACTAGTCTAAGCATGAGAAAAACATCAGACAAATCCAAATTGAGAGACAGTTTGTGAAATACATGACCCATAGTCCTCACAACTATCAAGGTTATCAAAAATAAGAGTTTGAGAAAAATGTCATAACCAAGAGGGACCTAAAGGGACATGACAACTAAATATCATGAGGTGTCCTGAATGGGATTCTGGAAAAGAAAAAGGACAGTAGGTAAAATCCAAGGAAATCTGAATGAATATGGCCTTTGTTAATAACAATGGATCACTATTGGTTCATCAGTTGTGACTAATGTACCACATAAATGTAAAATGTTAATAATAGAAACTGGATTCAGGGTGTATGGAAATCCTTTGCATCATCTTTCCAATTTTTCTGTAAATGTAAAACTGCTCCAAAAATTTTAAATTGGTGAAAAATAAAAGAAAGAAAAAGCAGAAGAATCAGAGTGGCTTTGAGGTTGGGGGTTTATTAGGGTGAAATTTACCATAGTGCTAATTCCATAGGATTAACTTCATGGTGTGCCTACCACTGGGAAATTTCCAGTTGTCACGATGGTTCAGGCCCTGGCATTCTTGTTGAGAAGTGGGAACATTAAGAGTCTAAGCAACCGAATCCGTGGGTAAGATCAAGCCATTTGAGACCCATCTCTAACAAGTCTCCCTGGAAATACCTATCTTTTTGAAATATCTCACAATTAATATTAGGGCCCTTGTTTTCTCAGAAATCTCTGCATGGAATCCTTTAAGTTTGGCTGGTGTCTCTCAGTTGTGCTGAGAAAGGTATGGGGAGAGTCATGACTGGAAAATAATGGTCTCAGTCGACCTTGCCCAACTTCCTGTTCATCCCAAGCCAAGAAGAAACCTCCCCTGATCCTTCTGTTTGGAATCAGTTCCAGCCAACCTCAACTCCTCAGTCAAGTTCTGGGTTCCTTAGTCATGTTTTTCCCAGTTCGCTACCTTCTAAGGCTCTTGCTCAAATATTCCAGCAAGGTAATTATATTAGTTTTCTGAATCTGTCGTAATAAATTGCCACACTCTTGGTGGCTTAAAACAGCAGGGATGTCGTCTCTCACAGTGGTGGACTAGGAGTCTGAAATGAAGGTGCTGGCAGTGCCACCTTCCACAGAAGGCTCTGGCTTCTGGGGGCTCTGGGTAGTCCTTGATTTGTGGCTGCATAAATCTCACTTTTGTCTTCATATTGCCTTTTTCTTCTGTGCCTATGACCTCTCCTTCCATGTCTCTTGTAAGGACACTTGTCATTAGATTTAGAGCTTGCCTTAATGCAAGATTAATCTCATTCTGAGATCCTTACCTTAATTATATCTGCAAAAACCTTTATTCCAAATAAGGCACATTCTGGAGTTCTGGGTGGACATATTTTTTGGGTGAACACCATTCAGCCCTCTAGTTCTGTCTCTGACCTTAGTGTCCAAAGGTTGTGTCTGGTGAAGACCAATACATTCTTTTCTGTATGTTAAATGTTCTAAAAGAATTGTATTTTTACCTTCTGTAAGGTAGTATAGGTTAATCACATGTCAACTTCCATTGCTTTTGCTTGAATTACTTCAATTAATTTTGGTACCACTTGTCCAGAAGCCTCCAGAGGTATTTTTTTTTTAATCAGAAGGTGAGTTATTTAGGAAACAATTCATTTGGAAAAAAAACCCAAAACCTTTATAAATATGCAGGTCCAGCAGTAAATAATAAAAAGGGCCCTTTCTAAAGGTAATAAGCTTGAGATCCTAATCTGATAAGCATGCTATCTATATCACATGACCAGAATGTAACATCTAACTATTTATAAGCATGCTATCTCCAGTATACTTTTCTGATAAGCATTAACTAACGTATTCTTCTTATAAGCATACTATCGATATTATATTCTTCTGGTAATTCTTCTGATAAACATGCTGTATTATACTGCCAACACTTTGTCTTTTTTTAATGTTTTATTTTATTTTTGAAAGAGAGAGAGAGAGACAGACAGACAGACACTGTGAGCAGGGGAGGGTCAGAGAGAGAGGGAGTCACAGAATCGGAAGCAGGCTGCAGGCTCCGAGCTGTCAGCACAGAGCCCGACGCAGGGCTTGAACCCACGAACCATGAGATCATGACCTGAGCCGAAGTTGGACCCTCAACCTACTAAGCCATCCAGGCGCCCTGTCTCTAACTGTTTTGATCAATATAAAAAAAGAGAAGGGAACTCCCCCTAAAATAAAACCAGTCAACTCACACAACTGAAGCTGCTTCATCTTAACTGCACGGGAAAAAGCTTGTTTAATCAGCACTTCTTATGGGTGTTGTTCTAACAGAGAGGAAGCTATCAGTTGTGTGCCTGCCAGTGTACACCAACCTCATTTTGAATAGTTCCTGATCTTTACCTCCTCAAAAGCCAATAAACTCACCTGAAATGAAAAAAAAAATGGGTAGGAGTTTCTGGATAATCGAGAGAAGTAGTTTTCTCTGAAGTTTGGGATAACTCTCTGCCAGTGGGAGCTCGTGGCAACAGGCATCACTGATTAGGACTTAATTAGCATGAAGAGTCAGGTAGACCCTGAAGAATGACTATCCTGTCTGGATAGAGGAGTAAGTCATTCTGAGGGTAACCAAGGGGAATTTTTTAGGGAAAGGGAACAAAAGGCAATACGTACATTGTGAATGACACTGGAAACCAGGGTCAGTAAGTCATAGCTGTCATCAAAAGCATTTGCTGATGACTGAGGGATTAGACCACGTGCCCAAAACAAAATGGAACAAAAATGGGTATCTGGTAAGAAAGAGAACTTGAAGGATTCAGTCCTAAAACACGGATGGCATTTGAGAGATAGTGGTTTGAACGGCTGGTGTGTAAAGAAATTAAAAAGTGACCTGTTACACCCTCCTACACTGCTGGTGGGAATGTAAACTGGTGCAGCCGCTCTGGAAAACAGTGTGGAGGTCCCCCCAAAAAAACTATCAGTAGAACTCCCCTTATGACCCAGCAATAGCACTGCTGGGGATTTACCCAGGGGATACAGAACTGCTGATGCATAGGGGCACATGTACCCCAATGTTCATAGCGGCACTTTCTACAATAGCCAAATCATGGAAAGAGCCTAAATGTCCATCACCTGATGAGTAGATCAAGAAGATGTGGTATATATACACAATGAAGTATCACATGGCAATGAGAAAGAATGAAATATGGCCATTTGTAGGAAAGTGGATGGACCTTGAGGGTGTCATGCTAAGTGAAATAAGTCAGGCAGAGAAGGACAGATACCATATGTTTGCATTCATAGGTCTAACAGGAGAGACCTGGCAGGGGACCATGGGGAGAGGAAGGGGGAAAGAGAGCAGGGGAGAGTGAGGGACACAGATCAAGGGAGACTACTGAATACTGAAAAAGAACCATAAACTGAAGGGGGAGGGGGAAGACGGGAGGAGGTGATGGTCATGGTGGGGGGCACTTGTGGGGAGAAGCACTGGGTGTTATATGGAAACGAATTTGACAATAAACTATTAAAAAATTAAAAATAAAATTTAAAAAAAGTGACCTGTTAGCCCAGAGTCACACAGAAGTCACTACAGAGGTGGCATGTGAACCCACTGCTGTGAGTACAGCACTCCCTCCACCGTCCATTCTGTTTCTTCGTCCTGCAGGTCTGCTTCTGTCTTTCTCAAAAGGACAACCAACTGGAGGGGCACATGGATTAAGGCTCACAAACTCTCCCTCCTACTAATGGTCTCTGGTCCTCCCCAAACCCCCGGTACCCCAGGAAAGGTAATCTCAAGATGTACTAAATGTATGATGTCAAATGTTTGCTCATTCTTCCACATACATGGTTATCCCAGATGTCAGGAGCAGTCTGTCCTTTGACATGCACATATAATTGCTTAAAATCGATTCGAGCCTGCCATTCTGCATCTGATGGGAAGTCCAACACCCTGTTACAATTTCTGCAAATTCACCAGGACCCTTATTTTTAGGCTTGCTCTTAATTCTAATTTCTTGATTCCATTTCTGCCTTGCCCTTCCTTCCTAGAGCGCCTGTCTTTTCTTGATCCCGTACCAACACAGAAAAGGAATCCAGCCCATTTCTCTAATTTGCCACAAACTCACAGTCTGCCAGATACTTGTTCCTATAGCAGAAGAAGAACTAACAGAAGGAGAGGATAGAGAACGACTCCATTATATATAGCACCGCACGGCAGACTGTGTCAGTGTTAATATCTGATCATTCTTCTTCAAATTCCTCAACAACCCCCACTCCTCATCACTGTACACCTGTACGTTGTTTTATGGGTCACTGTCTATGTCGTCTTGCTCACCCTTTCTCCACTTTCTCCTCCATTCTCTTCTGTTTCCAGAGAGCCACCCAAATTCAGGGCACTTCTTATGCACAGCAGCTTTAAATCTCTTTGCTCATGTGTCCCTCAGCAAGCAGTCTCCTGGGTGTCCAAGAGAAGAGAAAGTGGGAGCTCAACATTGGGATTCAAAAGGTCTAAAAAGGCAACTTGTTATTGAAAAGACGCTGTGCTGACAATTCTCCATCTTTTCTTATCATCGGACAGCCAAAGGAGAAAAATCAATTAATTAAGACATAGTTAAATGTATCTCTCCCTAATATGGTACATTGAGTACTAAGAAATATGATTTTGTTGGGTAGGGCTGAGCTAGGGAAAGCCACAGGTCACTTATACTATCTAAAACCTTTTTGTCCATACAATCAGTTTTTGTCCCCTTGAGGGTGGGGTTATCCCTACTTAGAATGTATGATATAAGAGAATGTCCTTGCTTTTAGGACATACACACTAAAGTATTTAGGGCTAAAGGAGACATGATGCTAGGTGTCTGCAACTAATTCTCAGCAGTTCAGAAAAAGAAGTAGATAAAAAAATATACACGTATATCCATGCACACATTCATGTGGGTGTGTGTGTGTGGACAGAAGAGCTAGGAAGCAAAAAGGGTAAAATATTAACATTTGGTAAATCCAAGTGAAGACATATGGGGCATAAGGACAAAAATGGAGACCAATGAAATAGACTAGAGAGCCCAAGTGATTTTCAATCAGGGTGCAAGGTCATTCGATGGGGAAGGGACACTATTTTCAACACACGGTGCTGGGAAAGCCAGGAATCCACATGGAAAAGAGTGAAGATGGACTCTTGCTATACACCATATGCAAAAATTAGTTCCAAATGAATTAAAGACCAGATGTAAAAGCTCAAACGATAAAAACTCTTAGAAGGGGTGCCTGGGTGGCTTAGTTGGTTAAGTGTCTGACTCTTGATCTCAGGGTCATATGACATAGACGTGGTGTTGAGCATCTGGACAGCACACGGGACTGAACCCAGTTAAGTCTTCTCTGTAAACTTTTCAGATTCTGGGGGGGCGGGTGCAGGGAACTACTCGTCTTGGTCCTCAGATGAGCTCGCTTGTTCCCTTGCTTTAGTAAAACCCACCTTCCAGTTTGGAGCAGCCTGCCTCTGCACACAGGAAACTGGTGTGTGAACCCACAAGACCATTTCTCCTTCTCCTGAACTAAAAGTAACAGTGCTCCCTTCCAGCAGCCACATCGACGCTCCTTTCTCTGGTCCTGGTGCTCAGAAAACCACTTCTCCCCTTTTCCCACCACCTCTTCCTGCTTCTGCATTCATGTCTCTTCCCCATCGACAAGCAAATGGACAAGCACAAAAAACCTCTAGTGTCTCCCTCTGTTTCTAGCTTGGAAACTCCCACCCAGGACTGGGAACCTACCTGAACGTGCCTCCCTGCCCTGGGAGTACTGAGGGCAGAGGGGACCCTCCGGAGTTGCAGGGTCAGGGCAGGTGCACACCACCCGCCTCTGACCCTCTCCTTCCAAGAACAGGGTCTTTTTGTTTTTAGCTTCTCTTTTTCTGTTTTCTCCTGAGTGCGGACAAGGAGGCAGGCTCTCTGTGTTCATGAAGGCACACAGCCTCTGACATTTACTATCAGTGTCTCCAGGTCAGTATGGGAATTCGGAGGACTGGTATCTTATCAGACAACTGACATCACTCACCATGGTGGAGGGAGGGGCTTTGAAAAGGAAGCCAGCGGGGAGGCCCTCCATTTCTTGGCCTTGTTCCCTTAAAGTGGAGCCCGGTGGAGACCTCTCAGGGGGAAATGAGGCGAGTAGGGCCGGTGGTTAGTGGAGCTCAGAAACGCCTGCTCATGGCTCAGCCACTCTGTTTATCATCTTGCAGTGATGAGCTGGTGGTTTTGACCGTTATCCCATTTTACATGTGTTTTTTTTCTTGCTTATACACTCATTTCATTTGCATCCACAATAAGTCATTGTTGAAAGTTATGATTCATAAGGAACGATCATGTTGAAATAGCACGTTAGTGAGGAATATAAAAATGATCTCTCAGAATTCACCTGAAGATTCTTTTAAAAAAAAATACTGTATTGTCAAACTGGTTTCCATACAACACCCAGTGCTCATCCCAACAAGGGCCCTTCTCCATGCCTATCATCCATTTCCCCCTCCACCCCACATCAGCCCTCAGTTTGTTCTCAGTATTTAAGAGTCTCTTATGGTTTGCCTCCCTCCCTCTCTGTAACTGTAAGATTCTTTAAAAATAAAAGGCAAGAACTGTGAAAAGTTTAAACTTACAAAAAAGTGGAGAAAAGTTATAAAATCAAGTGCCATGTATTTGCTATGCCATATTTTCATAATTGTTTCTTATCTCTTTAACAAAAATTTTTTAGGTTTATTTATTTATTTTGAGAGAGAGAGAAACAGGGACAGAGAGAGTGTAAGCAGGGTAGGGGCAGAGTGAGAGAGAGGAGAGAGAGAGAGAGAGAGAGAGAGAGAGAGGGAGAGAGAGGGAGAATCCCAACAGTGCAGAGCCCGAAGCCAGGCTCAAATTCACCAACCATGAGATCATGATCTGAGTCGAAATTAAGGGTTGAACACTTAACTGACTGAGCCGCCCAGGCACCCTCTTCCTATCTCCTCTTTTAAGGTTATATCATTTATGGATATAATTAGGAACTCACCAATCCTTCCCTTCCTTCCTGTGTGTCTGTTATTCCTTTGTCTGTTTATACATGAGCATGTATGTCTGTATTTACAACTCTATGGTATTATTCTAAATATACATATGTATTCTATTTTCAAAATTTATCCATATTGATCACCAAAAAGACCCTAATCTAATAAATATTCTGTAGAACATCAAGATGTCTTCAGCAATTAACAAAATCTTTAGAAAGTAAGTATTTGGAAACTAAGCATGAATAATATTTAAAAAAACAACGCATGGGGTTTTCTTGGGCTCTAAACCTCAGAAACATAGATTAAGACCATCAAAGGAATTTTTGTGTGTTTCTGATGTAGCAAAAAGTAGTTAAATTTCAATCTTCATTTTAATGCGTCTATTTTTATCCCTGAATGAATGTAGTATACAAAATGTCATTATGAATCTGTCCATAAATCATAGTCTTTCTCACATAATTATTTTAAAGTTAGCCCAATAATATAGAGCACTTATTAAATGTGGACAAGTCAAATTTTTCTTTTTAGATATATATCTAACATATCTCTATATCTAACATATCTATATATGTATTAAAGACTTTGAGGGGCGCTTGGGTGGCTCAGTTGATTAAGCATCCAACTCCTGATTTCAGCTCAGGTCATGGCTTCACAGTTCAAGGGGACCGAGCCCTGCATCAGGCTCCAGGGTAAGTATGGAGTCTGCTTAAGACTCTCTCTCTCCCTCTCTCTCAGTTCCTCCCCCTCTCATGCTCTTGCTCCCTCTCTCTCTCCCAAAATAAATAAATAAACTTAAAAAAAAAGACTTTATAAAAGTAACTTACAATGTAACCTTTAGTTGTAATATATTGATCTAACATACCATATTTTATAGAAAATATTTTTATATTAGGCAAAAATACACTGTGAAAAATTATTTTAAAAACTACTTAGGGAATTCTTGATGTTATAAAATACTATGGAGTTTTAGAATGAAAAGAGAGAGAGAGAGACATCATGATTGATTTAGACCAACGTAAAATTATACAGATAAGGCAATGATCTTAAAATGTGCTAATTCCCATCATCCCATTTCTTTAAAATTTTTTTAACATTTATTTATTTTTGAGAGACAGAGAGAGACAGATCATGAGCAGGGGGAGGGGAGAGAGAGAGGGACACACAGAATCAGAAGCAGGTTCCAGGTTCCAAGCTGTCAGCAGAGCCCAGTACAGAGCCCGACATGGGGCTTGAACCCAGAAACTGTGAGATCATGACCTGGGCTGAAGTCGGATGCTTAACCGACTGAGCCACCCAGGCAACCCCCCATCATCCCGTTTCCGACTCAGATAATATCATCTAAAAGATGCTGACTTGCTGTTAATCACCTAGTTGAGACTTAAGAAATAATAAACTGCCTAAACCCCTAACCCACAGACTCACATACTAAATAAATGATTATATTTTTCAGAAACAGAGTTTTGGGTGGTTTATTGCACCGCAAGGTGAATGATCACAAGTAGCCTCGGTGGCTTTTGTTGCTCACCATCAGGAGCCTAACTCAGGCGACTTCCCTTATTTCTTCTCACGAACCAGGACACACCCGGGTTACTCCATTCGGTAAGCAGTTGTATGGCTCTTCTTACGAATTAATCACAGTGATAGATGCTGGAGAAGACGCTGTGGGGGAAACCACCAACCCAGATGTTCTTGGACTTTAAAGTCTTACTTACAATGCGTGATCAACAAGAAAGTGGGAACTGATACAGTAGCGTACAAAACGTTTTGATTGGAGACAGAGAAACAAACAGTAGGACGCAGTGCTTATAAATAGGTTGGCGAATCGTAAATTTAGGTCCACATAGCAAGCTCGTTCCCGGCACCAAATGCTATTCCACCTCCTCTTGAGATGGGCTCAGTCTATCCATCTTCACAGATGCCTTCCGTGAGCTCCTCACTTGCCCAGCGGATGTCCGGATTCCAGCTGGAAGGCTTTATCCTAACTCTCAACACTCAGGAGCTCCTTTACCAACCACCTGGCAACTTCGTCAAGACCACGAGAACCAGATCTCCACTCTGCCGCAGGCCACGGAGTCTCCATCTCACACTATTTGAAATCCACAACCCCTTGAGCCACTGAATGTCCTTGGTCTACTGGTGACACCCCAGCCCTAAGCCTGGAAGGAGATGGTTCCTCCAGCAGCTGCTCAACGATGCTCCTTTTGCAGGACAAACAGTCCAGGGCCACAATTCCTCACACACTTCAGGAATAGAATGTCCCTTTAGGAGGATGGAGCTTCTCTTTCCTTGAAGGCAGGAACAGGACAGCTCAGCAGGAAAGAGAACGGTCGAAAGAGAAAGGGAAGACTGTACGCTTGGGAGAATTCAGTGAAGTAAATACATTTATTTCTAATCCTATCCTGGTTCAGGTAATAAAGCCAATAAAAACGCTGCCCTCTTTTGCTGGAACAAAGGCCGTGCCTCTTAGCAAGCACCCTAAGAAGCCAGATGGGGGGCACTGCTCCTGAGACCCCGGGAGAGCACGGTGGGGACGCTTCCTGTGGGTGCCCTGCTCCTGGCCGCTCTCAGGAGGCGTGGCACAGTCAGGGAGGTACTGAGCCTTGTCGGGAAGACAGGTCCCCACGTCCCCAGCGGGACAAGAGCACAGCACCTTGTGGGGTTGCTGTTCCTGCTGTTTTAAAAAAGACGTGAGTGAAGGATGACGTAGAGGATCCCCCCCCCCCCGCTGCAGGCCACGCACCTCAAAACCTGGCAGCTGCGAACGCAAGCCCTTCCTGTCTCACACTTTCTATGGGTCCGAAATCAGGGAGGAGCTCCACCTCAGGTCTGACCAAGAGACCTGCATCCACACTCGCCCGCGTGGCCATCGTCAGGGTCCCTTTTATTGGTTGGGGGGGGGGTCCTCGTCACGTGGGCCTTTCTACAGAGCAGCTCACACATGGCACCTGTGTCCCAGCAGGGAGTGAGCCAGCGCAGAGGGAGAAGGCCCGAGCGCGGAAGTCAGCCTCCCCACAATCTGATCTTGGAAACATCGCACCTCGGTTGGGCTGTATTCTCCTCAGAAGAAGTGAGTTAACCCACAATCAAGGAGAGGAGAGTTATTTTGGGACATATTTTAAAAGCCACCACAGATGTTGGGGAGCAAGGGTGTGTCTGGCACAAGAAATCCCCAGGATAAAGGAGAATGGGTGCTTACTGGTGGGAACACCGGTACCTCTCACCTGAGGGTACAAAAAGGGATGGACGGCTTTTAGGAAAAGAAGTTTCTGCGGGTCGAGGTGTTCCCTCTCTGGTCCTTGTCAGTCCTTCAGACTGGGTCACAGGGCAGGGAGGGAGGGCATACAACACCTTGTAAAGACCTTAGTGAGATCCATGAACCCTAGTCCTCAAGTCCCTTCACTTATGAAATGGGAATAAAAATTATATCAGTCTCGAAAGAGCTGGTTTGAAGGTTGGGTGAGATGGGTTAAAAGCAAAATGTACTTCGTGATGAGTAAATGTCACAGAAAGTTGGTTTTATTAGCAGCAAAAGCAAAGCTTTATATGTTCTAGAACGCTTTGTTTTTTCCTAGTCTATACAGCCTTGTCTTCCCAAGTTCAAGACCCTTACCCTCTCTGGTAGTGTCATATCACTACCAGTGATTAGATATCCCAAACCCCACTCTTGGGCTAACCATGTGATTTTACCCCAGGTTCACACATGGACAAGGTCAGGAAACACACACGGGGGTAATTAGAACACAGGGACTACTGCCATTTTCCTGACTCCTGCCATACGGGCTGAAGGGCTGACCCGCTCTCTCCCTCCCCTCCCACTCCCTGACCCTCCCCCTCCCTGACCCTCCCCCTGACAGTGCTCTCCCTCTCTCTCAATGTTAGTCTATAATCTCCCCCTAGCTCCCTCTCCCTAAATTCTCTGTTCCTATTCCTTGTCTAGGGTAAGCATTTTAAGAAACCTTTGTATCTAAGGAAACAAGAATGCATGCTGTTTTCCCATTTCCTACTATAAAGCAAAACTAACCCATTTCGGGACTTCATAGAGCTTCTAGACGGTGCCTCCCTTGATTAAGTTAGCCATTATTCTCTAATCTATTTCCAGACCATAATATTTGTTAAATGTGCCTTCCTAAGCAAGAGAAAAACGGTTGATTTTGTGATGATTAAGCCCTCTTCCCTCAGCAGTCTTAAGTGGAACTAAGTCGATGATACGTAATCCCAGGATCCTGATGTTGTGGCCACGGGGAACACACAGTGGGAAACTGGTCCTGGACCCAAGATCTGCACAAGCGGAGTGCACAAGAGGGGCCTGGGGGTGTGCACACAGTTCCACTCAGACATGCACGGGCTGTGAGCACGTGTCCAGTGCAGCCACGCTGTGTCCAGAAGAGCCGTTGCAATGCTCTCAGCCCACAGCCACAAGTGTCCCGTCCAGTGGGAGACGTCGCAGAGCGTGCTCCTGGCCTTATCAGTTACCCTGGGTGAGTCAGCAGGGCTTCCTGCGTGCCGCCTGCACACGGATGAGATGGGCAGCGAAGGCGGAGGCGGGCTGATGCAGGACATCTCTACTTCCTCTTCTCGAAGACAGCTGTACCCGAACCTGTGCCTTCACACAGCATTTGCTTCTCTAGCGGCTGAGCTCGTGCACTGGTGGGCTCCCTGTAAACTCCAGCGTGCCCTGCATCCTCTGTTCAGAGGTGGCCTCCAGGCCCCAGTGAAGGCGAATCTGACCAAACAGTTGTGCAGGAGGACCCTCTGGCCTCACCGGCCCTTCCCGCCTTCCCTCCCACAGCACCGGCCCCGGGGACAGGGAGCTGCTTCTCCTTGTCAACAAGCAGGCAAGCACATGCCATCCGCTGGGAATGCTGTGGTCTCTTGCAAAAGTCACTTGCAAAAGCCCTGGTCCCCTTATGCCCCCCCATTCCACATCTGTGCCAGTGAGAAGTCTGCCCCAGAGGAGGAGGGCGGGTGTGAAAAGGGGGGTTCTGTGTCCGGACAGAGGCAAAGAGTATTCTGGAACAAGAGTAGGATTCCTTTGAGGGATGTTTTGATGCAAAACAATCCTTTGTTGGGGAGATAACGGATATCAAGTGTTTTCCGGAGAGGAGACGTGAGCCTGGTGTTACTGCCCTGAACGGGCAGCACTGACTTCTAAAGATAATGGCTATGCTGCGGTGACTAAGCCCAAGGTGTGGGCTTCAGCTTCACTCTGTGTAGACATGATTTGTGTTGAGTAAGAATTAGTCACACATTCTCTTTGAAATTAAATGCACTGGTTTAATTTTTTTCTGGCTCTGTTATAATGGTACAAACTACATTTTATTATTTATTTAAAAAATATAAGTTTATTTGAAAGAGAGAGAGAGAGAGAGCGTAGAGGAGGGGCAGAGAGAGAGGGAGGGAGAGAGAGGATCCCAAGCAGGCTTCACGCTGTCAGCACAGAGCCCGATGTGGGGCTTGAACTGACGAACTGTGAGATTATGACCCGAGCTGAAATCAAGAGTTGGATGCTTAACCAACTGAGCCACCCAGACACCCCTAAACTACATTTAAAAAATATAGACAAAGAATGGGTAGGCCTTTTGCACACATTCTTTATTGTTGCAAATATTACTTTGAGAAAATCACACCATAATTTTCTGCAGCATCGAACTCTAGGAACTCAGGAGAGCACACTGTTTTCCATCAGGGCACCAATCTTACCCTGCTCTGGACAGCTGCAGAAGGTCCTGGGTGGGGAGGGGTGTCCACGTGCAAAAATTCAGCAGTCGACAAAAGTGAGTTGACTGTTGGATGCAGCTTTAGGGAACGGGGTGCTAAAGTGAGTGGGATCCCCAAAAAGAGGATCTCCAGTGGGGCTTTCTGAGAAGCAGGCCTGTTAGAGCATTTCCCTTGAACCTAGGCTGGCCCAGATTGGTTCCAAGGTGTGTTGAGGGAACCCGGATAAGGTCAACGATAAGGCAGCTGCTGTGAGGAGGCAAGGCTTTCACTCTTTCAGGTAATGCTCTAGAACACGAGGATTTCCCTTCTTGGCCCCCCTACCATTAAGGGTCCTCCAGCTGCTTATCGGACATACGCCCTCAATCCATTCTCAGTGGAAACACTTGGAGTGTCCTTGAGCAGGAGAAGGATGGCATGGGGGAACTCGGGATGATGGCTATGATTCAATATTACCCTTTTATGGACAGGAAGACATTTGGCAAGGTCTGCCACTTTTCCACACAAGGCCAAACATCCCTAAAGCCTTATGCATTTCTTACAAATCAGTACAACTTCCTCCATCAGAAGGCCATAGTGGTAGGAACTGGGAGATGCCCAGGGTGTGTTCAGACAGGTGTTCACACTGAGGAAATAGGCACCCAACAGTTGACGGAAAATGAATTCAGCAACACAAAAGCAAAGAGGGGAAGGCAACACACATGTGTCTGCTCAGGCTTCACACTTGCTAATTACCCAGATCTGAGACAACCAGAGTGAGCTGGGAGGTGGGGCTAATATATTTAACTCCCCAAAAGGTCTTCAGAGATCCCCATGTTTGTAAAGGCAGCACGCATGCATCACCCCACAGGGCGCATCTCTAATGGTGGTGGAATGCAGTGACCATAGGGTCAACTTCCTAACTCACATGTGGATACATGAGACTCACCAAGGAGACAGTTGTAGAGTGAGCTTTAAGAAAACTGGAAGGGATTTCATGGGTCTCCAAGGCAGGTGAGCATGTTAAAGCAGAGAATATTTCTTCTGGAATGTCAGGTTCTGTTACTCTTGTACTGCGCAGAAGAGAAAGTGGTGAGAAGTGGGGAGGTAGTTTTGACCATTTTTCCAGCACATCCTGTGCATCAACCATGACTTCTTGATGTTTCAGAGCTCAGGATCTGCCTGACATTCAGGCGCTCTCTCCACCCCTCACTTCATATAAGTATCCTGCCATCAACAAACTGGTAATGATGAGTAAGCCTCTAGCTTGTCATTCCCACCCAGCTCTCCACCTTCTGAGCAGTGCCTCTGGAGGTGATCTCTGACATTAGTAGAAGGCACAGGACCATGATGATGAAAATGAACTTCAAGTCAGGGCAACTCTAGACTCCTCACTACAGCCACCACCGCATCCTGGAACTTTTTCTGGGTAGAGAATAAATTACAGTGTCCAATTTTTTTTGACATTATGAAATACCCAGAAGATGACAGGCCATGTGTCAAACTGCTATAGATTCTAAGCAAGAGGAGTTTTGCAAATAGCACGGTGAAGAGCATCCTTGACCTCCTTGTTCCTCAGGGTATAGACCACTGGGTTCAGCAGGGGGGTGATGACGGTGTAGGCCACCGAGATCAGCTGGTCCTGATCCCTGGTGTTCTCGGACTTGGGCTTGAGGTAGGCGATGGAGGCACAGCCATAGTGGACGATGACCACTGTGAGGTGGGAGGCACAGGTGGCAAAAGCCTTCTTCCGGCCCTGGGCGGAGGTGATCTTGAGGATGGTGGAGATGATGAGGACATAAGAGATGAAGACCAGGCCCATGGGAACCACAATAACGAGTGAGCTGATGATAAAATTAATTATGTCATGTAGAGTGGTATCAGCACAGGAGAGTTTCATAACTGGGAGGATGTCACAGAAATAATGGGCCACCTCTCTGCCACAAAAGGGCAGCCTGAACACAGAGAAAATCTGAATGATGGCCACCAACAGCCCAATGCTGCAAGCTCCTGATACGAGCAGGGCACACACCCTCTTGTTCATGATGACCGTGTACCTCAAGGGCTTGCAGATGGCCACATAGCGGTCATACCCCATCGCTGTGAGCAGGAAGCAGTTGTTGATGGCCAAGGTGATGAAGAAGAACATCTGAGTGGCACAGCCAGCCAAGGAGATGGGTTGGCTTAGGCCTGTGAGGCTGCAAAGCATCCGCGGTACAATGACCAATGTGTAGATGGTCTCAGAAGTGGAAAGAACACTAAGGAAAAAGTACATGGGGGTGTGCAGGTGATGAGCAAAGCTGATGACTGTCACGATGATGACATTGCCAGCCAGAGTCAAAAGGTACAAGGTAAGAAATATCACAAAGAGGATGATCTTGTGTTCCCAGAAGCTGGAAAACCCCTGGAGAACAAATTCACTCACCGCTGTGTGGTTCTCTCTCTTCATTGATGAATGCTGGGTCTACAGGATGGAGACTCAGTCCATCAGAACAGGCCAGCACCCTGCACCTGCTCAGGATTAGAAGGGGCAACAAGGACCCGCCCTTGCAGATGTGCCAGGTTAATGGGGCCTCCCTGCACCTGTAGGTGAAAGGTAGACAACACCCAGGGCAGGCTTGGAAGAGGTTTCCTGGTGAGTCAGAGCACAGGTGTTCCCAGGGAACTGGAGCTAAAAGAATAGAAAATGCATCAATTTGAGATGAACTTTCTTGTGAATTACAGTCTCAGATTTTTGTTTACCTGAAACAAATCTGTCAACCTCTTCTACCTCATTGAAGTCACAATTTTGACCATCTTCTTAAAGTCTTACCTTCTGAGTTGCCATCGTTCTCTGCTCCAAGGGGACTGAGTGTTTGCTTTGTCCCTGTTCTGCTTGTCTGCATCTTTTCACAAATCATTCAGTAGCTTCAGACCTGACTTCCTCCTGACAGTAGTTTTCAACCAGACACATCCCCCTCTTTTCTCAGCACTGATGGAGCCTCCACTTGCTCGGAGAGGCCTCCCAGGACCAGGTGCTGATGTGCACCTGCCGAGTGTAGGTCAGTCACTACGTGTTGCTCCGTAACTGGTTCTCGAGCGCTGTGTGTCTCTGCGTGTTTTCCACCTTGCACTTGGATATGAATTTTCACATGTAGTATGACTCACAAGGAGACGCCGAGCCTCTCTTTTCTAATCTCTTCAGAAATACAAACTGGGGACTTTTGGAAAAACCAGTCTGCGTACTCTCCCTATTCCTTATCTGGGGAGTGTTAGAGATCAATATTTAAAAAGAGAGTAGTGGTAATAATAATGATAATAATAATAGAAGAGATCAGTCCCTTATGGAACTTTCTAGTTTATAAAGAGGTTTTAAATGTTTTATATAACCGCATATCGATCCCATATATTAGATAACTGTTATTCCCATTTTGCAGATGGAGCATCTAAGACACTTAAGGTTCAATGGTTTGCCCCAAATTAGCACATCATAGACCCAATCTTCCCATTTGAAAGCCAACGTGATTTGTCCTACCCTACAACTGCCTGAAGTAACATCATGGCTATAAAACAGCTGAGAAAAAAGACACTTTTTTCCCAGATTTTTTATAGAAAAAAGTGAATTCATTTTCCTCATTCTGGGGATGAGATTACATGGGGACAAAAATGTAAATTCTGGAAAACATTGGGAAACTAGAAAATTTTTAGGATGTTTTCCTTGGCAAGTCAATGGAATATTAGTATATTAGTGTCCATTCTCTCTGACTTAATACTTCCACTTCCAATTCTTTATTTTAAAGAAATAATCACAGATATGTATCATGATATATGTATAAGGAGCTTTCAGGATGTTACTTATAATAATACCAAAAACAATACAAATAAACAAAGGAATGATGAATTATAATATATCTATCTGATAGGAATTATGCAACCATTATATATCTAATAAGTGCAGACATGGAATACATGTCTATACAATAGATAGACAGACATAGATAGGCAGTCCATAATTTTTCAAAAAGAAAAATAAAAGAAAAAAAGAAGGAATAAACAAAGAAAAGAAACATGTGGAATGGCACACATAACACTTAAAAGTGGGTTGGAAGTAAATACACCAAAATGCTAAAAATATCTTTTTCTGGATAGCAAATGGAGAATCTTAAATTATTTTTCTTTTTATAGCCTCTGATTTTCTTAACAGTGTATCTTCTAAACATATCAAAAAAACTTTAATTGTTAAATTCTTCTTCCAGTGAGACTTTACAATGAGGTTGCACAGAGGATTGAGGAGAAAAGGTAAAAGTGGGTTAATTCACCCTAGAGAAGAGAACGCTGGCAGCATCATGTAAGACCACGTTAGTCTCTGAATAGGCATTTCATAGAAATTTGGGTACCCAACAGCCAGATCCAGAAAAAATTAATTTCATTTTTCTTAATAAAAATTTTTAAATTACTTTTTAAGTATATTGATTTATATGTCCTTAAATATATGCTTAACTGCTTAACCAACTGAGCCACCCAAGTGCCCTAACTTCAGTATTTAAAGAAAGATTGTAGTTGGTAAAAAAAAAAAAAAATCCTTTCTGGACAATGCTGGAAGTAAAGTGTGACACATTAAGGCATTCCTCTGGAGCACAACATTTATGGGACCTGCGGTGCCTGGATGGCATAGTTGGTTAAGTGTCCGATTCTTGATCTCTCTCTTTATTTCCTAATCTTGTGCTCTCCTGCTCTCTCTCTAAAAACAAATAAATAAACTTAAAAACTTTTAAAAGAGAGTAATGTTGAAAAAAAACAGGAGTGCCTGGGTGGCTCAGTTGGTTGAGTGTCCGACTTTGGCTCAGGTCATGATCTCATGGTTCATGAGTTTGAGCCCTGGTTGGGCTCTATGCTGATTGCTAGCTCAGAGCCTGGAGCCTGCTTCGGATTCTGTGTCTCCCTCTCTTTGCCCTTCCCCTGCTCGTGCTCTGTCTCCCTCTCTCAAAAATGAATAAGCAAAAAAATAAACCAAAAACTTAAAAAAAAAAAACCAGGATCAATTCTATCACTACAGTGGGATGCAAGCAGCTAAGTAAGGACAGATTTTGGAATTTTCTTCTCAAAGATTTTGAAGCCCAGAAAAATATAAAGTATTTGCAAAATATAGGGGAAAGTAGAGAGCAAAATATGTGTTCATTTTCCTTTGAGAGGTGGTGATAGGCTAGTCTTTAACCACTGCTATTTAGCTGAGATTCATTATGTATTACTGAACAAGGTGAAATCCCAATCTTAGGTAACTAGAAAATCAATCCTACTGCCACTAAGGGGGATAAGGACGTAAGTGAGGGTAGAGAAGAGAAAAGATTCAGTTGAGCTTGTGCATGCCTGGAATGTCATCTCTTCTCTCCTCACTCCCTCAGGAAAATGAGGACTCATCCAGACAGTAAAGACCTGATGAGTGTTAATGAGGATTATGAAGTCCTGACAGCAGAAACAAAATGGCAGCCTACATCTGTGGAATCCATGTCAGCATGAAGAGCAACACTTTACACCAGCTTCCATTTTCTTGGATTCTGGATCTTTAGCCAAAAACTTCCCTCCACCCTGAAAAAAGTCGAAGTATTTCCTTCTAGAGAAATCACATTCCACTTAGACCTGACCAGCAATCCTGGACAACAGGTTAATCTTATCCATTTCATTATTCAAGTCTTTCCAGGGGGAAGCAAGCTGGGAAAGCGCATGTGCTTGGTGGTGTTAAGTCCTTTCATATAACGAAGTCACAGGACCTTAGCACCAGGAGATAATTTTAAAAGCAAGTATTCCTCACAAATATTCCCTCAAAGTCTGCTTCAGTGCTTCCAATGATTGGAAATTCATTATCTTACAAGTTAGCCTCCCCTCTTTTTTTTTTTTTTAAAGATACTAAGTTTACTCAAAAAATAAAACTAGGCTTTTTATATTATAAAATGCTTCAGGGAAAAAACAGCCATCTGTACAAAGGGTGTAAACGGGAAAGTTAGTTTTCTCCTTCTGTGCCTTGCATTTTCTGGTCCAGGGGTAAACATGATTCATGTTTGTTTCTTTTTAAAATTTCTGTCTAGGGACACCTGGGTGGCTGAGCTGGTTAAGCAGCCCAGCCAACTCCTGATTTTGGCTCAGGTCATGATCTCATGGTTCTTTGAGTTCAAGCCCCAAGTAGGGCTCTGGGCTGACAGAGTCTCTCCCTCTCCCTCTGCCCCTCTTCTGCTTGTGGGTGCTCTCTCTCTCAAAAATAAATATTTATTTAAAAAAAAGATTTAGGGGGCACCTGGGTGGCTCAGTCGATTGAGCATCCAACTTTGGCTCAGGTTATGATCTCACCATTTGTGGGTTTGAGGCCCTCATTGGGCTCTGTGCTGACAGCTCAGAGCCTGGAGCCTGCTTCAGATCCTGTGTTTCCCTCTCTCTCTGCTCCTCTCCAGCTCACACTCTGTCTCTCACTCTCAAAAATAAATAAACATTAAAAATTTTTTTAAAGATTTAAAAAATAAAATAGATTATTGTCTAGAAAAATTTAAGTACAATGATATTTCCATATCATTTCAATTTTACCCAAAGAAATTAAACTGCACATACCAATTCACAACTAACGTTTTTCACTTAATATTATATCTTGAATACGCTTCATAACAGTGGAGTCGATCTATCTCCATCTTCATTACCAGCAGTGCACACTCCCCCCATACAGATCCACATAGATATACTATCATCAATTCTATTTTTGAGTGGTCTTAATTCTCAGATAATATCACTTTCTATTGACTCAATATCAGTCTCCCTGCCACCTCCCTATAATATCCCACCTTCTACTTCCTTTTCAGCCCAATAGTGGAAGATTACTGTCATGTCCATTAAATTTCTTGTCCTTGAATCCATCACCACAGCAAGATGAGCATGAGGAAATACAATATGAATGGCATGAGAATCAATACAACCAAAAAATAATGAAAAACTTGGAAAATAATAAAAATTTAGAAAACACACATGGTACTCCATTTTCATTTAGTTCCACCTGCAGCCACTCACTGCTTCTGACCTTGGCGGAAGGAAGAAAGAATCACTTTCCAGACAGTGATTTTTTTAAAAGTCACTGAAAGGGCTGAATCTATTCAAAGGAAGCCGGTAAAAACACCTTGTGTTCAAGAGCCGTTTACCAGGGAAGCTAAAATGTACAAAGCAAGGAAAATTCAGCCTTCTGTCGTGTCAGAGAAAGCCTCAAATGATTGCTATATTGCTTGAAGCTGAGGACAGGGATTCCTTTGGCTTGGGGAATGGCCTGGGGGAAAAAATGCAATCTCTTAAACTCCAGATTTTAGGAGCTTTGGATATCATGCCCAAGAGAAGCAATCCCCTGGCCCCAAGACTCCTGGGATCATCTTTTCAAAATCCCACTGAGGTACCAAGAGATAAGGATGAGAGAGCCCTAGGGCTTTGTCTCAAGAGCTTCCTTAGGAACCTAGGTAGCAGATGAGGGAGATGTTTTCATCAGTTGATTCATTGTTGGGGAGTGTTAGGGTTTCAGGAACTAATAGTGCATTGAGTTCAGTCAAGTAAACCACAAGAATACTGGATAAACTTACAAAGAGAAGACTCTACGTTCTAGTTCTTCAAGACTAGAGAACAGTTTCCTGAAGCATATCCAAATACAATCAGGGCACGCAGAGGCATATGGTGGCCAGGTCTTGTCTGGTCCAGCTTCAGCCCATAGCCACTCTCCTTAAGGCTCACTCACATACATCCCACCCTAATTCCCATTGAGGGAGGCCCAGCTCCCACACTTGGAAAGGGCAGAGGCTGCTGTCAGTCCGGTTCCTTGTGCTCCCGATGGTTCATTCTTGGATCTTGCTGGGGAGAGAATGACACAGCAGATCTGAGCTTTGGTTCATTTCGTTTCTGGCTCAGCATGACCATCTCCATCAAGGTTCTCCGGAGGCATGGGAGATACCTGAGGGGCCATTTCAGCTCTGAGATGCAAAAAGGGATTGCTGTCTTTCTGTCCTTCAACCCAGACCAAGAACTTCCTTTCCAAAGCTATCCTATTTCCACTCTGATGAGAAAAGTAATAGGGGTTCATCATAGAAAACACAGAAAAGAGAAAAAAAGATCCTATCAATCAGTTATGATGATCTCCAACTTAGAAGTACCAACGCTATTAATATTTTGGTGACTAATCCTCTAATTGCTTTTCTCTGCATTCATATGTGTGTATCTGTTTACACACACACCCTTCTGTTTACGCCAAAAGCAGAATGACTGTTATTTTTGTAGCTCTTTCTCCTTTTCAACACTATGAGGTCATGCGATACAAATTTCCTTATATCTGGCTCTTTTTTTCCTCTGGGTAATGTATTGTGAGCCTTTCTCACATAAATAGACATTTCTGTACCCTATCATTTATAATTAGCTGCCTTGCCTTCTCTCATAGGCATGCTGTATGTGAAGTGTGGCGTCAGGATGCAGACGGGCCCATAGAGTCTTTCAGTCCAGATCGGGGTCTCTTTACAGTCACACTGCTGTCTTCTGGGGCCTGATGTTTATTGCGGTGGGGTGGGGGCCAGGCGTGTCCCATGTCTTACAAGATGGTTAGTGGCTTTTTTTGTCCACTAGGTGCCTGTAGCATCCTCTCCCCTCCCTCCAGCATATCGGAGGCAACCAAAAACATCTTGAAGTATTGCCAAAAATACCTGCTGAGGGACAAAATCGTCCTGTTTAGCATCTGTGGTCTAGAGCATTCCGTCATCCCCCACCCAGTGTTTTCATTTCATTGACATGTTCAAAGAGCAGGTCAGGGGCACTTGGATGCCGCAGTCAAGTGTATGATTCTTGATTTCGGCTCAGGTCAAGATCTCAAGATTCGTGTGTTTGAGCCCCACATCAGGCTCCCTGCTGGCAGTGCAGAGCCCGCTTGCGATTCTCTCTCTCTCTCTCTTTCTCTCTCTCTCTCTCTCTCTCTCTGTCTCTCAAAATAAATAAATAAACATTAAAAAAGGAAACAGGGGTGCCTGGGTAGCCCAGTCAGTTAGGCATCTGGCTTTGGCTCAGGTCATGATCTGATGGTTCATGGGTTTGAGCCCCGCGTCAGGCTCTGTGCTGACAGCTATCTCAGAGCCTGGAGCCTGCTTGGGATTCTGTGTCTCCCTCACTCTCTGACCCTCCCCTGCTCACTTTGTGTCTCTCTGTCCTCAAAAATAAAATAAAAGACATTAAAAAAATTTAAAAAATGAAACATTTCCTCTCATTAAATAAATAAATAAATAAATAACCAGATCAAAATCTCACCTTCAGGATATCATTTACGCATCATATCATTTGTTTTTCTATGCCCTGTATTTCCAGTAAATTGGAAGTCAGTTCTAAAGGCTACGGAGGTAAAGCTTATTAAATGATACAAACTACATTAAACTATATATACCATAAACTGCATTATACTATATTAAGCTTTATATATACATTATATGGCTATTAAACTACACACACACACACACACACACACACACATACACACAGCTTTGCATTACATCAAGTAGAGTTGTCAGATTTAACAAATAAAAATAGTGGAAACCTAGTCAAATTGGAATTTTAAGTACACAACAAATAATTTTTTAGGATACATATGTCCCAAATATTACATGTGACACATGTACCCTAAAAATGATTCATTGTTTATCTGAAATTCAAATTTAGCGAGGCATCCTGCATCTTATCTGCCAGCCTGGTCCCGAGGCATGTGCTGTTTTGTATGTCACCCTAAGCAAGGCAAAATTGATCCACATTCCAGGGCGCATCAGCCTGGTGCTCTATTCAAATTGATCCCATCAATATTTTATTATTTCATCTTTTGATGACTTTTGTCTAAATCAATTTTTTATTAGAAGTTGCAAACAGTGCTTTCCCCATCACGTCATTTCTCTTGCATTTATTCTGTGAAGTTGTTTGTGTGTGGAAGTTTCTTTTCATCCATTAGGGCAAGAGAGTGAGGTAGGGTTGGGTAGAAATAGAGTCAAAACTTGATTTATTCCTAGGTATGTGGATGGAACTCAAGGGTGTTATGCTGAGTGAAATAAGTCAGGCAGAGAAGGACAGATACCACATGTTTTCACTCATATGTTGAACAGGAGAAACTTAACAGAGGACCACGGGGGAGGTGAAGGGGAAAAATAGTTAAGGAGAGGGAGGGAGGCAAACCATAAGAGACTCTTAAATGCTGAGAATAAACTGAGGGTCGATGGGGGAGGGGGAGAGGGGGAAATGGGTGATGGGCATGGAGGAAGGCACTTGTTGGGATGAGCACTGAGTGTTATATGGAAACCAACTTGACAAAAAACTATATTAAAAAAAAGAATCCAAACTCTGTCCCTCTAATCTGTGTCTAGTGCATGTTCCATTATATCCAGGGTTGGGGGGAAATTCCCTGTTGACTTGTGAATGAAGCAGGACCACACACAGTCCTGCTGTCTTAGCTGAGATGTGAGACAGGGACAGCCCCTGGTAAGAGCAGTATCTGTGAACGGAAGCAAACCCACAAATGATTCTCTGAGCAGAAGAGACAAGAGCTCTAGAAACAAGGGGTCGGTGACGGATCCAGAGAGGAAAAAGTTGGTGCACACCCTCTCATTCACCACAAGGTCAGACCAGCACATTTCAGAACAATCCATGCCCATGACCATGGATGTGCCATGGAAGGCCAAACTCCTCATGGCTTCTGGAAGAACTGGAGTTTCTGTCACAAAGACACCCTCAACAGCAGCTCAGAGGGGATTCTTCTTCAGCCAGGTGACATGTACCCAGAGTGACGGGCATCTACAGATCAGAGGCAGGCAGCACGAGGAACGTCACCTTCGTTTTCATTGATTGACTTTATTATACTGCCTTTGCAGTTAATTAAATGTGTAGTTGAGTTCCCTGTGGTTATAATAACAAAAAAAAAAAAAAACCAGAGGCTGTATCATCCCCACACTCTATGTGTCTCACCAGACCTGGAAAGCCATCAGTCATGAAGGAAACCCCCGACGGGATCACCACAGGAACAGATTGAAGAGCACGGTCCCGGGCACTGGTGTTCCTTCCCACAGAGGCAAAGATGAGGTTCATCGTTCCCACGAGGGATGGACAATTCTAGAAGAGTTGTTGAGCGTGCTCCTAATGCTCTTCAAGAGATTTTTTTTTTTTAGAAAATTGTCTCTAAGGAAGAAGAGGATGATTTATTAGGTTGCAATATCATGATAGAAGTAATCAATGAGCTAATTGCCCATTTAGACCTTTAATAAATATTTATTGAAGACCTACACGTGCCCTGCACTGTGCTAAACACCAGGAAAAGAGCAATGAATCAAACACACATGGGATGTGATGAGGAACCAGACGAAAGAGACGCGCTTTTCATATATTGTGATGTGTTCTTTGATGGGGCAGGAACAGAGTAATATGGGAACAATAAGCAATCTTCCGGCATGCATTTTTATATCCTGATTACTTATATCCACCAGGAAGCAAAAGCCACAAAGCTATGACTGGTCTGGTCTACTTACCATAAAGAATGAACGAATTCGCATTTGGGGCCATCTAGTGAGTCTGAGTAACGCCTCAGAGACTGGTCAGCTTTGGAGAGTTTGCCACTGAGGCGTGGGGCTTGCACAGCTGAGATGCAAATCCCGGATGATGAGGATGACACCAAGATTTTCAAATGAGCGAATTCACTGGGCTATTCTCAGTTCTCCCCATTGATCATGTGGATGCATTTAGCGCTGTGAATCACTGCCAGGCCTGGAACGTCCCTCAGCCCTGATTCAGCGACACATCTGTGCGCTGGTGTTTTCTCCTAAAGAGAAGCTCGCCAGCCACGGTCAGGTAGGGAAAGGTGTGGGTCTGTCGGTCTGCCTGCGGAGCCGAGGGTGAGTGCCATTTAACGTGGTGATTCACAGAGCTTGAGACTGAGAGAGCCGACTGCCCTGTTATCATTTCAGTCTGTGATTAGCCTAGATACACAAATCAGCCACCCACACTGGCTTCATCACATCCCTCTGACTTAATCTCTGTCTGGTTATTACCTGGAATGCTTTAAAGCTCATTTGTTTGCTCATTACTTCAGTATATCTCTCCCCACCCTGGACTAGTCTAGTCCTTAGGGGGGCCGGCTTTCTCATCCTTTCCTCATCCTGAATCTTCAGCCGAAACACACAAACAGACGAAGCCTCATAATTTCGTCCTGGGTTTGCCTCCGATGAATGGCTTATATGGCCACACAAACTCACCCAAATTATGTTTTGTGGTTCAGGCTTCTCACTCCCTAACACAGGGACTGTAAATTGATTATCCCTAAGGTCCTTTCCTATTTTAAAGCTTTATGCTATTTCCCCCTACTCTGGGACTTAGGATAAAAGGGATTAGGAACCTGAAGGTACCATCTGTCCCTCAAGTCACTTCCCCCAGACGCCCCACGGTTACCATCAATCCTACCTCCCTCTTGGTTCGTGCTTTCAACCCCATCCTTCCATTCACCTCCACTTTCAAATCTATCACCACCTCCTGCTTTTTCTTTTCACCTCTGCCAGTGGGACACAGGATCACAGAAGGTGAGGTTATGGCACCTGCTGAACTGCCACCTGGCGGACCAGAGAGGGAACGAGGATTCACCAACCAGGCGGCGGCAGCAGCCACTGCCTTTGGGGAACCACCACAAGGCCACACCGTCTACTACCTGGACTCCCCCAATCCCAGCTGCCAGGAAATGCTTGGATGTCAGACCTGCAGAGGACCTTATGGCTCGTGTGGTCCAACCTTTCCATTTCACAGACACAACTGTTTTGAAAGGAGTCTCAGCCTGTGAGATGTAAACATAGAATCTAGAATCGTTATTTTTTTCAATAACCACTACTGTGGCTTCATTCTTACTGGTAGCATGCTTCCTAATGACACCTGTCACCAGTTTCATAAACTTTTAATCACATTACATTACTAAAACACACTCTTAGAGTTATTAAACAAAATCCCGTATTTTCAAAGTTTAATTTTATATTCTGCCTGAAATTCCAGTTTCCATCATCCCTGCCTCCTCCACCTACTGTAGCCCCCCGCCCTGCCACCACAATGCCTCAGCACAGAACAGGGTTTGTGGCTTCAGTGGCTTGATGTGTGTTGGGAGGTGAAGGGTGGTGACTTCACCCCAGCCCCTTTCTCTTTCTGGCACCAACCCCTCATTGTTGGAGGGAGATGGGAGAGGGTGCAGAATGAGTCACGGCCACCCACAGCATAGGGGCTGTCGCTCTGGGCTTTGTCATCACTGCTGTTCTTACACATGGCCACCACCTCGTAAGTAGAGGGACGTGTGTGGTGAGGTCCTCTTTTTGTTAGTTGTCACTATGTCTTTAACATTACTGATTGGTTCCTTCTTCTCTGCCAGTTATCCAAATGTAGGTGCTCTCAGAGAAGGAACTTCATAGTTTTAAGTGGATTGAACGAATGGAAACCGTTGCTCCCTTTCTTGCTGATTCAAGGACTGCACTCTTTCCGTGACCTGACTCTGCCTCCCCTCACTGTCTGTCTCCGCTTACCGATCATTCCTGCCAGCCTGCAACAGGACCCAGCACCTCCCGTAAAACACAAACCCTCTCTTGACCCTGTGTGTCCTGCATCATTGCCACACAGCAAGACTCAGACATGCTTGCTCTCCTTCCTCACTCCCTAGTCCCTTTCCAGCCCACTTCAAGCTGGTTTACACACACACACACACACACACACACACACACCAGTCCCCTGAAACTACCATTGTTAAGGCTCCAGAACTTTCCATATTGTTAAATCCAAAGAACAATTGTATTCTTTTATCTTGCTTCACCTCTCAATAAAATTCAATATAATCAACCACCCCCTCCAGGACGGCACTCACTCCTCAGCTTTAGTGACGTGGTCCTCTGTGCTTCCTTCTCTAACTCACTGGCACTTTCTTCTGGTCTCTTTCTGGAGCTTCCCCTTCTCCCCATCCTCTAAATATCAGATTTTCTCAGGGCTCTGTCCTGGGACATTCTCTTTTCCCAGAGGCTCCTTCTCTCTCTTTGGCTGATCTCATCTTGCTCCAGTGGCTTTAAACATAGGCCAGTGACTTTCAACTTTCTGTCTTTAGTCCAGACATTTCTTCTGGTCTCCCACCTCTCAGAACTGCCTGTTGAGCATAAACAGGTAGACCTCACAGAAATGCTTCAAACTAAAGCGTCTCCAAACCAGAACACTTGACGTTCCTCCCTGCATCTGGCCCTTCCTCAGTCTTCACCACGTAATGAATGGTATCACTGTCTACCCAGTGATTAAAAACAGAAACTTGGGAATGCTATTTTATGCTTCCCTCATGCTCCAATCTGTCAGCAAGTCCTGTTAATACCACTTCCAACATATGCCTGAACTCCATCAACTTGTCTTCACCCGCACTGCTCCCTCTCCAGGCCGATCTATCATTGTGTTTTATTGTGTCCTGACCATCTCCCAACTGCCGCTGAAAAAATCTTTATCATACACAGCTGTGGTGGGCATGTGCGTGTGTGTGCATATGTGTGCGCATACTTAGAGTCAACGGAAAGCCATCAAACCATTTTTTAAGATTAAAAAAAGCCTTTTTAATGTTTATTCATTTTTGGGAGACTGAGAGAGTTAGAGCGCGACTGGGGGAGGGACAGAGATACAAGGAGACACAGAATCTGACACAGGCTCCAGGCTCTGAGCTGTCAGCATAAAGCCCCATGTGGGGCTCAAACTCACAAACTGTGAACCATGACCTGAGCCAAAGTTGGACGCTAAACCGACTGAGCCACCCAGGTGCCCCTTAAGATTATTTTTTAAGTTTATTTATTTTTGAAGAGAGACAGACAGAGCGCAAGCAGGGGGGGGGGGGTCAGAAACAGAGAAGGAGAGAGAAACACAGAGTCTGAAGCAGCCTCCAGGCTCTGAGCTATCAGCACAGAGCCCGACGCGGGGCTTGAACTCATGAGCCATGAGATCATGACCTGAGCCGAAGTCAGACACTTAATCCACTAGGCTACCCAGACACTCCGCCATTAAAGGGTTTAAAGGTGAACACACACACAAATGCCTCTGTATGTGTGTGTGTGTGTGTGTGTGTGTGTGTGTGTGTTCCCTTGCTCAAATAGTTTGATGGCTTTCCATTACCCTGAAGATAAAATCCTGACACTTCCCTGCACCTCGCCACTGTCTACATATCTAATCATATTTTGAGTTGCTGTGCTAGGCTTCAGTTCCACTTATCTTCTCTGAATTTCTGGAATTCTCTAAATTCCTTCTTGTTTCGGGGGGACTTCAAACTTGCCACAGCTTTTTGCTCAGTCCATTCTAGCTCATGCTCTCAGCCATTTTGGTTGAAAGGTCTTTTCCTAACCATCCTATCTAAATGACCCCTGTGAATCTGTCCAACAAAATTATTTACTTCTTACAAATGCTAATTACAAGCTGTTCCCATTTTATTTGTTTACGTGTATACTGTCTGTCTTTTCCAACAGAATCTTGACTCCGTGAAGGAAGAAATCTGCTCTATCTAGTTAGTTCTCCTTTGCGTTACTAGCACATTACAGAAGCTTAGCACATAAATGTTGGTTGAAAAAGGAAAGGAAACTATATGATGAATAATGTTTTTGTGCTGAAACAAAATATCATGTGTGAGGTTCATAGTAGGATGATCAAGTATTTGTTCTATGTATTCAAGTCATTCCTATGACCTCATTAACGGTCATAATAATTCAGCTTTAGGGATTGCGTGTTTGGAAAAGCACGTTGTACAGAATGATACTAATAGACTTTTTTTGTTCACTCTGGGAAATTAGAGCATATAATTTGCCAAAACTCTACCAGCAATCTATGTTCAAATGCTGACTTCTAGGGGCAACCCTTGAGAATACTGCATAGTTCTCTTTTTCTCTTAAAGATGAACATTTTGACAATATTGAAATATATTATAAATTGATATGAATCTAATTTAGGAATTGGGAATATATAAAAATTGTTTATTTCTTATTTATATTTTCTAATCAACTGTGGCCCCAGGGGTTGTGTGCAGAGAGGATCCTCACGCATCCCTCGGCAACGTGACTGCCGTGGGAGCTAGGATAGAGAGGGTTGTGTTAGAAACAGACTTGCAGGTGCAGGAAACAAACAGGTGGTCACTAGGCAGTTGAAATAGCTGAAGGGGATTAAGAAGTATAAACTCCTGGCTATAAAATAAGTCAGGGGGATGTAATGTACAACACAGGGAAGTGTCAGCAAAACTGCAATAACTTCACAAGGTGACAGATAACTAGACTTAGTGCAGGGATCGTTCGTGATGTATAAAAATGTCAAATCACTCTCATGTACACCTTGAACCAACAGGATACTGTGTGTTAATTACAGTTCGGTTTAACCAAACTCAACCAAACAGAAGGTGGTGTGTTCTGTAGGGGCTCTTGTGCTGGGGGAAGCTTCTTTCCACTTTTCTCTTTTATAACCCACTTTCAGGGGTACAGAATGACTTGGCAGTCAGAGAATGCAGCTCTAAATTGTAAACAAAATGCACATGAAGGCGCTGAAATCAAGTGGCGATTTTAGCTGTGAAATGGTCACCTGAATGAGCCGTAACATATTTGATTTGCATCGAGCATCACCAGTGAAAAATGTCTGTATTTTCTCATTAAAAAAAAAATTGCAGATCCTTGAGAAAAATCCTATGAGAAACGTTGGCCTATAGGAACGGCTACCAAAACTTCCTGAATTTTCTGACGCTGCATCGTTTCCAGTATTTGGTCTGCCGCTCACATCCCTTGTCAGACCATACATTCCAGTTTGGGGTCAGACACTCGATGCTCACAGGTTGTCTTGAACCTCTGTTTTGAAGGAAAGGAAAATTTCTCTGGAATCTGCCTAGTATCAGGCGTCTAGTCCGCCTTCATCTGGCTCTCTTCCCTTCTTCAAAACCCAGACCGGTACTTTTCAATCCCATCAGACCCCAATTTGTGGCCTATATTTGGTAACACCTTCTTTGCTATTCTGATGAGAACGCATGGATCACGGACTCCCCTATGGATGCAGTCAGGCGGGGAAGGGGTGCTAATGAAAGCTCACCGTCCTGACCCCCCACTGGCGTGGGCCCCTCCAAGATCTGCAGGAGGTCATACGTTTCAGTAAGCTTTCCAGAAGTAAGATAATTTGGCCACATTTGGATAAGACCATTGTCTCTCCCCACTTCCTCTCCTACTGGCAACATGAGGGTAGCTGAGGAAGGTTCTGGGGTCCAGCTAAGGAGGACGTGGGTTGAGGGCGCCCTGGTTCAGTGTGACAGATGCACGTGGTCTGCAGTTTCTGCCAGGTAGGGTAAGAGCAGAGGAGGCGCTCTGAACCATCGTGGTGAGAATGGCTTCCACCCAAGAGCTAACTGTCTTGGCTTCGGGACACAAACGTGGAGGCAGAGGTCAGGCGCACCGTGATCCCATGTCCCCTGGCGCTCCGCACTGGAAATTTGGGGGCAGCAAAGGAAAAGCAACGATGAAATATCTGGAGTCAGAAGCTAATCTTGTCAGAACGTTTTCCCAAGCATCTGATGTGTGTAAAATTGTAAGCAGAGGATTTGGGGACACTGCCGGGTCTAGTGAAAATGGAAGTTTTCTCCCTTCAGGAATATTTTCAGTAAGGTGAAATACAAAATTATAAACACACCATGATGCTTTTGTCTTTTTGTCAGGGAAATGAAACAGAAACTGTGGGTGCCTCACATGGGCTGCATTTCCTCTGCAACCCAAGTACCAATAACAGAAAACATGGCTGGGGGCACCTGGGCAGCTCAGTCGGTTAAGCGTCTGACTTCGGCTCAGGTCGCCATCTTGCAGTTTGTGAGTTGGAGCCCTGCGTTGGGCTCTGTGCTGACAGCTTAGAGCCTGGAACCTGCTTCGGATTCTGTCTCCCTCTCTCTCTGCCCCTCCCCCACTTGTGCTCTGTCTCGTTCTCTCCTAGAAAAAGAAATAAACATTAAAAATTTTTAAAAAAGAAAAAGAAAAAACTGCTGATCAGCAATGATAGGGGAAAGAATGAATTGTATTTCTAATTTCTCTAGTAAAAATGAAAATACAATATCACTGATGAAGAGGAGATCAAAGACTATGCAGTGAAAATGCATAGTGGAATGTCTAGCAGCAAATGAATTGCTATCTTTTCTGGATTTTTATAATGTTCACATCATTTTTCACCTTTTCTATATTTTATATTTTTGCGATATAATTTCTTGTTCTAAATCGTCATTCTAATACCTAATATTGTATTCATAATCTTCTATCCAATTTTTTAAGGAGGGCCCACGCTGTGGAAGTTGGGGCGCCTGAAGCTAGATCCACCTCTGTACCCACAGAAAGTCTTAGCCTACCGAAGAAATAAAACCGAATAACTGTAGGATAAGAGGACACACCCACGAGGAGTATGCCAGCCCCCAAGCAGCCCGAGGAGGGGGCAGCTGGTGAGGCCGGGCCCAAAGCTCGTTTCCTGGGCGTCTGATTCGGTCACCCAGTGAACAACTCAAGGATGCTGTTCGCGGTAGAGAAAGGACTCACCTTCTCTCGGCAGACACGGGTTTTTCCCTAGACCATTCGGCACACAGGAAGAAATGTTAAAAAAAAAAACAAACAAAAAAAACACCTTCGCATTTATTTGTCAAACAGTTGGATTCAAGGCTCAAATAATGATAAAAGAGCTGGCTGGCCTTTGTAAGGTCCTGAGAAGCAGGGCCATTCCGTCTTCCCTAAGAGGCCGTCCTGGCGTGTGTGGCACCTACCAAAAGCTAGCGATGTGTGCTGCACACACGGCACCAACAATACGCAACCGCTTCCACGCACGCACTCAGACACACACTCGCTCACACACGTACACACTCACACACGTGCTCACGCACACACGCACACACACGTGTGCTCGCCCACACATCTCGTTTACACACGCACACACTCACAGGTGCTCGTGTGCACACACACTCAGACACACATGCTCGTGCACAAACTCACATATGTGCTTGCACGCACGCCCACGTCCTCACCCACACATGCAAGCCCACATGTACACACTTACACGTGCTCATGCACACACGCACTCAGACACACACATGCTCGTGCAAACACACATATTACACATGTGCTCCTGCACACATACACACATGCTCACACACATGCGTGCACGCACATGCTGGCAACCTGTTCGTACACACATGCTCACACACACGCATACACACTCACACACACTCTCTTTCTCACATGCACGCACATCCATTTCCTGATGGCCTGCATCAGGGATGACACACCCCCTAGTATGACCTGAGAGGTGCAGACGACTCGCCCTGTCCTCACTTTTCAACCCCAACTGGTCCCTTGCTCACCCCCAGAAACACTAGTCACAGTACTGTCTGTCTGGCGGGTCCTGAAAGATTAGGGCTTCAGAAGTTACCTATTAAAATGCAAATATCCTCAGCTGAGCTAAGACCTCTTGTCCTTATCTGCTAACAGCCTAAAGGGATCCCTTTAAGAGAAGGCTGTTTCCATTTGTTAACTGTGTAATTCTGTAAGGAAGCATAAAATAAACTAGCCTACACTACATTTGACTCGAGGGCTAACCGCAAGAGGGGTTTCTCTGTCTGGAAGCACGCCTGGGAACGAGCCGGGACCCCTAGGGAGCAGCTGTCGCGAGCTCCCCTGCCCACTCTGGAGGGGCATGTGGTCTGCTCCCCCGTGCACACTTGGCCTGCGCATGCAGGCTGCAACCTTGGACCCAGTTTTGCCCCCTGGATCCACCAGTGGTCTTTCAAGATTTTTTCCCCACGGACACACGAGAGGATCTCTCTCTGTTCTTCTCAAGTTCAAAGGCTCCTTACAAAATAATCACACAATAAGTCACATATACAGCTTTCCTTTCTGCCAAACTCTCTCTAAACCTTTTACTACATCAACTCATTGAACACCCACAACAGGTGCCAGCACTGTCTCCATTGTCCCAGAGGTGAGGCTGAGGCACAGAGACGCTGAGCCACTTGCCAGGAGCCACAAATCATAAGTGGTCTGAGCGGAGAATCAAACTCCAGAGCCTGTTCAGAGCCTGGACTCTTGAGCCAGTCTTACACTTACTCTCTCTAAAATATACATGGATAATAATTTATTTTTGTTCTTTAAGTTTTAAAATTGAATACAATAGTCTCACATTTTATAAAACTTTTTTTAATACCACCATTCCCTCTGAGAATCTTCCTTAACAGGCTTATAATTCCATTCTTCCCATTCAGAAGGAAAACTCAGCTCACTCAAACCGATCTGCATTTGTTGGAATGCAGGAAGACAAGTCTGAGGGCCTCTGGGTCTCTGGACTGGAACCCCACCCTTACAAGGCAAAGCTGATGGTCAGTTTGCTTGAGCACACGTCGTGACTCAGACTGCTTCCTAACTACAGGACGCCACCCAGATGCCCCAGCTAGAATTGAGTGGCTGGTGACGCAGCTCAAAGACAGACAGCATGGTAGCCCAGACACCCACAGTGCACATCACACTCAGGCAGTGGCTCAGCCGTATGACACGTCAGAAGGCGGATTCAAGGGCTTTCTCTCCGTATTTTATGGTTTTAGAGGACACCCAAGAACTATAGCCCTAGTTAGGAAACCTGTTCCCAGTCTACGGAAGGTTTGTGAGCACCAAGACTGTATCTGAACCAGGCCCTTTGACCACGGCCAGCCTTTTGGATACCTGGTAAAACTTGACTATAAGCAGTCTATAGGATGTTAGCTCTTGCTTATCACTACACAAAATCCAAATACTGTGATCACGGTTGCATTAGAGCAATAGCATCTTTTATTACAATCAGGTACTGGAAACATACTTTGCGGCCAGTCTCGATTCAAATCCGTATTTCTGTGAAATCCCACTGTTTCCATGTTAGAAAGTTCCCGTTCACCTTGGTCTTCTCCAGACGGAAGGAGAAGATCAGCTTTGAGATTATGTTCTGAAGTCTTAGTTTTCTTTTCTTGGGGGTAAAACATCTCCATCCTCACGCAAAACCGTGGCTTCCATAACCCCCTGTGCCCATCTCCTTTTCAGTGGTATTTGCTTCGGGAGTCCCGGGAGTTTCCATTTATTTCTTTTGGATCCACCCAAAGCAGGAACCGTTCAGGTCAAGACAAGAATAAAAAAAATATAAATACCATTTTCTTTATTGTGGAAGTCCAGCAGACAGCCAGCACCACTACTGAGTGCTCTTTCCTTTTTTAAGAAAATATTTTTTAAAATATTTATTTACTTTTGAGAGACAGAGACAGAGTATAAGCAGGGCGAGAGCAGAGAAAGAGAGAGACACAGAATCCGCAGCAGACTTCAGGATCTGGGCTGTCAGCACAGAGCCCGACGTGGGGCTCGAACCCACAAACCGTGAGATCATGACCTGAGCGGAAGTCGGACACTCAACCAGCTGAGCCCCCCAGGCGCTCCTTGAGTGCTCTTCCTGAGCAGACTGCTGTCCTAGTGGCAGAGAGCTGATGACCTCCTGGCCTTAAGAGTCTAGATTAAAAGGTAAGAATCTCTCTCTCTCTTACCTCCAGGCCCATCTATGAAATATCCATAATGGATATGAGACCATGCCAACAGCACTGTGTGACGAAGGATGGGGAAGTCATCTCATGAAACAAAGAAAGTGTAGAACGAGAATTGTACCAGATCAGTGATTTTCCATTTGAGGGTTGTAGATCCCTGGGAATCCAACGTTTGTGTGGGGCCCATCAATCCATGTGCACTTGGAGCACACTGTGTAGACTACATGCATGGATATTTTATGGAAGTGGTCAAAAGCACAGGCCCTTTAGCAAGACTGCCAAGTTTCAAATCTTAATTCTTCCACTTAGCAGCTGCGTGCTTGGGCAAGTGACCCAAGTTCCCTGGGTTTTAATTTCCTCATTCTTTAACCACATGAAGTTGGTGGGAGCAAAAGAGCTGTATTGCATGCTTAGCCCTGTCCCCAGTCCCCAAAGAGAAATCAGGGGTCTTACCAGGTGCATTCACACCACAAGCGGACAGCTGTTTTGCTTTTTCATCCTTTCACACTCCAATTTCGTATGAACTTTGCCTTGTGCTGAAGAACACGAAGAAGAAAAAGCCAGTAAGTTAGCCCTCCATGTGCTTCCTGGTTTTGGAGAAGGGTACAAAGGCCCAGAGACCCTGTGGGCTAACCCTTCCTTGGCCAGCATGTCCCTAGTAACAAAAGCCCCCATCCGAAGATTTTCACTCTGGCTCCAGCTGTAGAGAGACAAACCCCCAAACCACAGCTCACCGACCCTCTCGTTCCTGCATGGCTGTTGGTGTTTCCCTTCTCCATTGCTACCGAGTGAAATAAATATAAACAAAGGTTTCCAAGAACCAACAATAGGTCAAATATGGGATAGAGATGCTGTTTGGGAACACCCAAATTGTAAAACTTGTGGGAAGAAATGAGATTAAGACCCAGTCTACTGATCTCAGTGAGCACACTTGCTGATATTGGCAGGCAGGATATACAAGAAATTAGCAGCACATTCCAGCAAGAGACAGGATGTAAAATTTTGGGGACTTCATTTTTATATAAGGGAAGGGATTGCGGAATTCCACTGGGGCATCAGCCCGTTGATCCAGGGTGGGGTTACTGCCTCATCTCGGTATCAATTTGTCCCTTTTGGTACCTGTGGCTGTGTTCTGTGGGGTTGATTTACTCTTCCTGATCTTGACCCTGCTGGTTTTGTTGTCAGCTTTGTTTTTTGTTTCAGGGCTGGATGGACAGGGTGGTTTGTTTTGTTTTTAAAGCGTTCATGAACGGCTTTTGCTGAATCCGCAAACTCTTTGCCTCACTACTGCCAAAACACTGCCTTCATTTCAACAGAAGACACCAAATCAAAAGCCTTAGGAGGTGCAGTAAACGAAAGTGATCTCTCCCACCCCAAAACCTGTCCTCTCTCCAATAGAAGACAATACATCTCAAAAGGCCCATCCTACTTTCCATTCAAGAAGGAGGTGTTTGGACAGAGTGGAGTCTCAGGAGGAAACTTTTAAATACACTGTGTGAATCACAGGAAAGTGTTTGTGTCTGAAGGGCAATGTCATTGTAAGATCAGTGTCCTAGGAAAAGGGAATATCCCATAAGTGCCATGGACAAACTCTCAAAGTGGTAAAGTAGATCTCTCGCTTCCAGGATCTTGCTATTCAAATATTGCTCTGACGGCATCATAAAAACATCATCTTCCCCACTTTTTTCTTCCCCCCCCCGCCCCCCACTGGACAACTTTTTGGTGTTCCAGTCTTTCCTTATCATGCTCACTTCATCATGATTATGGAGATGAATGAGATTGCTTTATGTAAATAAACGAGACCAGCTATCAAATGAAGGTAGGTGACCAACTGCCTTAGTCCAGTTGAAATGCAGGTTTCTCTTAAAAGTCTTTAAAATTTTTTTAAACTTTATTTATTTTTGAGAGAGAGAGAAAGAGAGAGAGAGAAAGCGAGTAAGCAAAGGAGAAGCAGAGAGAAAGGGAGACACAGAATCTAAAGCAGGCTTCAGTGTCTGAGCTGTCAGCAGAAAGTCTGATGTGGGGCTTGAACCCACGAACCGCGAGATCACGACCTGAGCTGAAGTCTGATGCTTAACCACCTGAGCCACCCAGGTGCCCCTTAAATGTCTTCAATAAATAATGGTACTAAAGAAGGGGAAGAACTATTTATGGAGACTCTTTTATATACCAGATGCTGTGTGATGCACATTACGCATTTATAATCCTAGTATGCCTCATAATAAAGCCTTGACCTTGATGCCCTTATTGTCTCTATGTCATAGGTAAACCTTAATGACAAATCCTAGGAGTATTTGAATTCAGATCTTTAAATACAAACAACTTGCCTTTTTCCAAGATAACTGCTGCTTTCTTGAAAGATCTGTCACTAAACCATCGGTCACCAATCTCCCTTATCTGGAAACTTTTTTTTTAATTGTTTTTTTTTTAACCTTTATTCATCTTTGAGAGGCAGAGAGAGGCAGAGCATGAGCAGGGGAGGGGCAGAGAGAGAGGGAGACACAGAATCTAAAGCAGGCTTCAGGCTCCGAGCTGTCAGCACAGAGCCCAACGCGGGGCTTGAACCCACGAATCGCAAGATCATGACCTGAGCCAAAGTTGATGCTTAAGTGACTGAGCCATCCAGGCACCCCATGGAAATGTTTATATATGAATCTTTGCAGCCTCAAATTCTCTAATTCCACAAAAGCTGGAAGTTTTGGTTTGGTCCCCGACAGAGGAACTTTATGGTTGATTCAGGAGACTGCCTCCAACAGTCTGTAAGGAAGTTAACAAGGTGAGCCTAGTCACTTCAACCTGTCCTGCCTGTTTCAGAGTTTCAGCAAAGACCTAATAGAATAAATACTGCATGTAAAAAAAAGAAAAAGTAAAAACACCCTATGAATGTCAAAGACTACAGATTTTGTGGAGTTATCACCTCCAGCATTGTCATCAATACCAAATCCCACAAGAAGGTGAGCAGCTCTGACCTGGAGTTAAAACACAGAATGATTGGTTAAAGGGGCCCTGGTAGGAGGAGAGCTGGTGTGGGTTGAAAGGGGAAAGGGAGGTCATGCCGGAAGAGTAGAAACATAAAAATGGATAAAAGCTGGGAAAGAAAATAAATTCTGAAATAGACCCTGGAAGCTATGGTCTCACATCTGTTGTCCTGTGCTGTGAGCTCCATCAAGACCCAGTGGAAGAGGAGTCTCTGAAAATAGCCCCAGTTTGGCTGCTCAGGGAGTGGATGAAAATGTATGGATTGGCGACCTCATGGACCAGCAGGAAATTGGGTAACAGGAGGGGTGGTGGTTCCAGAGAACCACAACCGAATTTCAGCAATTTCTGACCCAGGACGGGAGTGTGCTAGGGGGTGAATATGAAATTGCCCAATTAGGTGCCACTCTGAATATTATCTCCAGAGAAGAAAGCAAACCCAGGCGCGGCTGATGAGGTAACCAGATATGATACAGAAAACATTTCCTTCTCCTTTCTGGCTTCAGGTTTATTTTAAGGCGTTAGGTCTCTCCAGTCCAGTCGGCAGCAATCTGGGGGCCAGGGAGGAGATGCCTGTTTTCCTGCTGTGGACAGCACTGCTACTCCTTTGTAAGTAGAGGCTTGGCGACCAATGTGGGTCTGGGGAGGCCAAGTGAGTCTGGGGAGCAGAGGGGGCAGGAACGTTGACACACTTCATGGTGAATTTTCATGGGCTCTGTGCAAACCACAGAGGATTCTCTCAGGGATTCCATAGTGGGCACAGCTGGGGAACAGAGCAAACCAGGCTGAGCAAGACCCAAGGGGGAGCCAGCCCGAAAGCCTGTTCTTGCGGTCGCTCTGGCATCTCCCAGACGGCAAGGGAGGGAGGGCAGAGGAAAGACAGAAGTTCCTTCTCTCCCTGGGTTGGATTCCTGAAAAGACGGTTGACCTTTAAAACCTCCATGGATGTAGGAGGCTTGGTCGGTTAAGTGTCCAACACTTGATTTGTGCTCAGGTCATGATCTCATGGTTCATGGCATCAAGCCCTGTGTTGGGTTCTATGCTGACAGCATGGAGCCTGCTTGGGATTCTCTTTCTCTCTGTCTCTCCCCCCCACCCCAATAAATTAAAAAAACAAACCAAAACAACCTCCATGTATATAGACCTCATCACCATCCCCAAATCCCTGCCCTGGGAGTCACAGAAGGCTGGGCAGAGACACTAACTTATCCTCTCTGGACTTTTGCAGATCCAGGTGGCATGTCAGTAGGTGAGTGAGTCCCCAGTCCTTGCTCCATCAGTCTCAATGTGGCCGGGCACACTCCCCGCTACATCGTTTCCCTTCATTCCACCTCCTCTGCTTTCTAACGATTAGGCATCTGTCCCTCCCTGCCCAACCTGAGCCCCACTTCCTCCCTGCCTGCCTGCCTGCCTTCTTTCCCTGGTTGAACAACTTCTCATGTACCATCTCATTCTCTCGAGGCACCCCACCTCTTTCTATGCCAACAACCATGTCAGTGAAAGATCTAAATTTCTCACCTGCCCTGCCCTGCCCCACCCCTGCCCAGGCACTGCCACACACCTCACTCAATTCTTACATCATCATCATGGTTAGTATCGCTGCTATTTTATAATTGAGGGTTTTGCCCGATTAAATGCCTTGCTGGAGGTTGTGCAGTTGACCAACAGCCAGCTTCTAAGAGAAGCCCCTGGGGTCCAAGTTCTGTTTCTGTACCTCGTCAGTACTGGCCACCTCCTAGGCTTTGGTCAAATTTGTACCACATCTCTTTGTTCCTGAAAACCTATTAAGACTGATTCTCTCAGTGCTTCTCACTTCCTTCCAGAAGTGACATGCATTTTTCACTCCATATCCACTCACAGTTAAATAGTCATAAAAATTTAGAGCAGGGAGAGACTATGTTTCATCTAGTCTAACACATTTATTCATCCATTATTCACGTGTTCATCCACTCAGTAAATATTTAATGAACACGTCCTATGTCCCAGCCATTGTGCTGAGCTAGGGCTGAACAGGACAGACATCGTCTCTGCCTGACCAGAGGCTCTAGTCCTCACTAACAGATACTGGCATGGAAATCAGGAGGACCGAAGTAGTTATGTTCTGTCACATAGTAAATGTGTTCACTTGTTTGTTTATTTTCCAATATGTCACACTCGTGTCCCATCTTTCCGTTGAGTTTGGGACTCCCTGGGGCTACAACACTGCTTCCTCATTCCTGTAATCCTCGGAATCAAGAGAGTTTCTTACTGGTGGCAGTACAAGGGTAGACTGACCACTAACTGTCTGACTATTGCCATATCTGTATTTTGGAACCCTTTGCACCTCCTCTATATCTCTTTCCACGATTTGTCTCCTTAAAGACGTCCGGAAACCTACAGTGTCCTTGAATCCACCATGGACTACCATAATGGAAAATGACAATGTGACTCTTACATGTAAAGAGAACAATTCCCTTGAACTCGACTCTACTGTGTGGTTCCACAACAAGAGCAGGTTGGGAGTGGCAACCTCAAGTCTGAACATTGTGAAAGCCCAACCTCAGCAAAACGGGGTATACAGGTGTCAGAACAAAGGATCCATCCTGAGTAAACCTGTGTACTTAAAAGTCGTCCGCGGTAAGTTCCAGGGCTATGGAAAAATACATTCCTCCATGTGAGGAATAGCCCATCTGAAGATGGGGAGAGATCAAGTTACTCCAGGGCTTGGTGCACTGGGGCAGGACTCAGGGTCTCTCGTTCAAGACCTGCCTGTCTCCGTCCACCACGACTTCTGCATGGCTCTGCCTCCTTTCTATGTTCTGGCCATCTCCCATCTCCCAGTGGTATCCTTCCAGTCCACCCTACCTCTCTTTTTCTGCTTGGGGCAGATGTACACGATATGGTCACATGGCCTGTTGGATCTGCGAACGCTGCAAAGAGCTGAACATCTGAAATAGGATCAAAAGGTCAAGTTTGCTCAACAATTCCCATGAGCCATGGCCTGGATATTAGGTTGCACTCTTAGTTCTGAAAGACATCCATGTACACCCTCACAACCTCCACTTCTCCTAAAGGACAAATGTTATGTTTGTTTCAGTTTTGTGACTTCTGCCACCAACCATTAGCACAGCCTGTTCAGGCACATGCAGGTTAGTTAGTTAAATGCTGGATGAAGAAAGGAATGATTTCATTTAAATGGCTGGGCCATAGATATATTTTGCTTTATCTCTTTTATTCTCTTGAGTGAAAAGAGGTGTGGTGACATCCATATGCAAATTCCAAATACAAATGAAAGCAGCAGGGAAGAGCTTCTTTATTTCCTTGGAGTAGATTCTAGAAAATCCTCAAGAATTGTTCCTAAATCAACTGTGCCCTGCACAGCCTAGCCAGATCTTTGTTCCAAATTCTCCTTTGGTGCATGCTCTTCAATTCTTACAATGACATTAGCCATAAGACCCAAGTCTCAGACTTTACAGACTCATTGTTAACAAGTATTTGCTGAGTACCTACCGACCCCAAAGTAATCGTGTTAGGCCCTGGGGATCTAATGTAAGGATCAGACATGGTCCCTGGCCTCCTGAAGTATGTAGCCAAATGAGGAAGAGATCATTAAGTGAGTAACTACACACATAATTAGAATTGGCATACATGTACTGGGGAACTTTGAGAACCAACTATGATTAATGGTAAAACTAGGGAGCCCCTAAAATGCAAGAGGACAAACCTGCTCCTAGGCGAGGACTCCTTGGACAGAATAGTCTTATTCCCTCTTCGTGGCCAGAACTTGCATCAACAGAGCTGAAGGGAATACTGGCTTTCAAGCCTGTCCTTCCATGGACAGGATCAGCAGAAATGTCAGAGTGGTTTTATAGCCCCAGACTCACTTTTCAGGAGAGAAGATGTGTCCATATAGAGGACAGACGCTAGGCGTGATTTTGGTTTTCCTTTTAATTGGCCTTATGAGCCAAGAAATGGGTTCATGATAAACCATGATTCCTGACACAGACTCTGCATCGCCGCTCTTATTTTTTCTGTCTTTCTGTGTCCATCTATCCATTTGCTGTTAAATAACGGAATGACCACTCTTCAGAGTGGCTGCTCCTCCAGGTCTCTCCTGAGGTGGTGATAGAGGGTGAGTCCTTCCTCATCAAGTGTCATGGTTGGAAGAATCGGGATGTCAAAAAGGTGACCTACTACAGGAATGGCCAAGCCCTCAAGTACTGGTATGAAAACATCAACATCTCCATTAGCAACGCCACAACCGGAGACAGCGGTATCTATTACTGCACGGGCTTCCTTCAGAAAATAAATCGCACCTCTAACTTCGTCAACATTGCTGTGACAAAAGGTGAGTTGGTAAAGAAGGAAGGGAAGCCACTGCAGGGGAAGGGAGAGAGAGGACACCCGAGCCTGAAATGGCTGCTGCATGCAGAATGGGACAGCAGGGGCACACCTTGTCAAGCCCACAGGCCTGCCGGAAGGAGCCCCGGGGGGGGGGGGGCAGACGGCACATCTCTCAGTCTCTGTTGGAGTCCTTATTTGTTTGCTGGTGGTAGTAATACCTGCTCACATGGTGGAATTTGTATGAACACTAAATGCGGTGATATTCGTGACGTGGATATGTAGCCTGTTAAGCACTGTGCAAGCATAACGGATCACAGTCACCAGTTTGATCCCAGAGTCCTTTGTTGCTCCTCAGGAGAACACTTCTAGTTATCACATTGAAAGAGAGGCTCAGTGTCGGAGGAATGAAGGTGGTGAAGAGCTTGGAGACGCCATGCTCAGGGAGGAAGGACTGGCCGGTGGGAGGTGTGACTGGATGGTGAGGAAACAGAGCCTCACGAGGAGACCGGGGCAGGCATGCTGCCTCAAGGGCCAGATATGAAGATGCTCTTTACAAACTCCAAAGAAGAGAGGGAGCCTTTGGAATACCTGCCCTGCAAGGAGGAAATTAGACTTTTTACTTGGCAGACTTGGTTCATATTAATGTCTAAAAAAGCAGGAGACCAGAAGTCAGAATTAAGCTTTAATGTCAATATTCTGTTAACTAGCCTGAGGCCTAAATGCTATTTAATTGTCATTGGCCTTCTGGTATCCTTATCCGTGAAATAAAGGGCTTGATCTAGATGCCCCTTGAGGAATGTAAAAAAAAATACTGATGTTTGCACCTTATCTCTTGAGATTCTGATTCATTGTTTTGGAGGACTGATCATCAGTATTGTTAAAAGCCCTTTCAGGTAACAGTCATGAGCAGCCAGTGTTGAGAGCCATGGAGTCTAGGTGATCTCTACGGGATTTGTGGCTGTAATATTCTGGAGCTCTATAATTCTAGGATAATAACAAAAATCAGTGTCTTGTAAACAAAACAACAGAATCACACGAGAGGGGAATTGGAAGGCAGCTTAAAGAGGTTCTGGCCCAGTGTCTTTGTGTCACCCAACAGGCATGCAGAAAATGATGAATGACTCAGAAATGAGGCACTGGTGAACCCCCGTCCTCCCTACCCTTGCTGTCTCCTTTCCACCCTCAAGTCATATGTGGGCAGTGGTCCTGCGAACTCCATGAATGGGATCACATTTCCTATGACCTTCCCTACTGAGCAAACTGGCTAGAGGATCTACAGGCTGGGGCTTGGGGGAAGGTCTCAGGAGTCCTGGGGCTCCCAAATCCATGAGTGTTGCCCTCGGGTCCCAGACAGCATATCACGCTAGTACTAGAAGACAGAGGACCATGCTCGGTACTTCTCTTGGGGAGGATGAAGCCCTGAGCCCCATTCTTCAATTTCTTATATGACTTATGTTTCCCCTTCCATCCAGATTTCCCTACAGAACTCCAAAGCGAATACTACTGGCTACAAATTCTGATTCCATTGATGGTGGTGATTCTGTTTGCTGTGGACACAGGGCTGTTTATCTCGACCCAGCAGCAGTTGAAACTGTTCTTAAAGATGAAGAGGACCAGGAAGGGCAAGAACCTTATGGATCCAGGTCCCAAGCCAGACCCCAAATGAACTGACGTTACTACTTAAGATACATTTGCAACAGCAACTTCTTTCCGGCATCAACAATCGCTTCTCCACAGTCAACCATAGCTCACAGTGCACACGGGAGTGTCCGTATGCAAAGGTTTACAGAACTGCTTCATTACACCCACTGAAACTGGTTAAGTGGCATGTAATAGCAACTGCTCAATAAACATCAGTTAAATAAATTAAAAAGTTAATGTATTCATTTATTAGCATCTGTAAAAGAGAAGTCCAATTTGAATAAAAGGGGTATAAAACTAGGTAACATGATGGATCTAAGTATTTGAAGTTTGCTAGTTTCTTTCTTTTTTTTGTTTCTAGAGGTAAGAACCATAAAGTTCTAGATTAGGAATGTTTTCTCTTAACTATGTAAATCTGGACCAGGCTGAGGAAGACATGGCGGTATGCTGGTGAGATCACTGATTTTTATGCTCCCACTTCAACTTACCATTCATGAGCTTCTAGCTCATGCCCAATCTAGGGCAATCTTGAGCCTTAGGACCCTGGGGATGAGACTTAGTCTAAGATTTCCTGTTATTGTTTCTCTCTCTAATATCTCCCAAATCTGTGCCTTGAAACCCCTCCCAGAGCACCTGAACGAAGCATCTTGGAAAAATTTCAGCACATAAGAATCACTAGAACTCTCAGCTCTGAAAACAGCCCAGGACTGAGGAAGATCTCAGGCAAAGACCCAATTTTTGCTCTCCCACCTCCACACCTTTGCCTGTGGACACACATATCCTGGGTGTCTGGAGGAGGTGTTAGGGAAGAGAGGCAACCTCTTGTCGGCACTGACCATGAACTCACAACAGTCAATGAGAGACCAGAGCCCCTATAACTTCACTATATTTTACAACAATTACTAACATAAGGAGGAAGTGAATCTGGTGGGGGTGGTGGGTGGTTTATCAATTCCCATGAGACTGACAAGTCCCATTTTTTCCAAAAGATGTTTTTGGACCACAAAGCAGAGGGAATTGTTGGTGTTTTTTGTTTCTTTAATATGGGTATCTGGGATGAACCCCCTTGACCCTTCTTCTTTTTTTTCCCCCAAATTATTTCAGATACAGAAGAAATGACCAGATTCTCATTGAACAGCCTAGTCCTTTGGCTTCAGGTAAACAGGGTATATGTTTCCTGCAACAAAAAAAGGAAAACAGGAAAAGTTCCCACAGGAGGATCCTTGGCATTGTCCCGGACACTTCCCCTGCCTTTAAGGAAAGACCGAAGATGCGTTTTAGGTTACAGCCTTGATACCGTGGTCTTGCCACCACCTTCACTCACAACATCTTGCTTCACAGTGCCCTATACACAGCATCGTACACATCAGACGAGAGATCAAGTGACTTACTCCTTTGAGGATGTGAGGCCAGATGACCCAGAGTTAAGAACAGAGGGATACTTAACATGGATAGAAAGTCCAGGCTTGATCAGCTTGAGACACATCTTCTGAGGGGTTTTCTAGATTCTGGAGTATCACAATTCACCTTTGCCTCCTCTTTTATCCCCACCCAAGCTTGCAAGAGCTCTGCTTAGAGCGCAAACCTGGATGTTCAAGCCTCCATGAACTAGCTGGGTGACTGGAATCTCTGAGATTCCATTCTTTCTACATAAAAACAGGGTTCGGACTAGACAACCTCCAAGCTCCCTTGAGCCCAGACATTCTGTTCTCCATCACTTGGAAGCCTACTTCCCATGTGGTGACTACACAGACTCAAAGGCTCAGAACGCATCCCCAAGAAACTAACTCTTCATGGGAATTTTTCCTTCATCCTCCTCACCTTCTCTTCCACGGATGTGAATTTCAGGTTTGTCTCAGACCTATGTCTACCGTTCGTTTCTTCCTATTTTTTTCTTCTTCATACATCTCTTGTTTCATAAGAAATGTGGAACAGAGTTAGGGCTTAAATATTTAGTGGAGCTTCAAAACATGGGGTTTAAAAGAATGCTTTGGGGGCACCTGGGTGGCTCAGTCAGTTAAGTGTCCGACGTCAGCCCGGGTCATGATTTCACAGTTCACCAGTTTGAGCCCCGCATTAGGCTCTGTGCTGACAGCTCAGATCCTGGAACCTGCTTCTGATTCTGTGTCTCCTTCTCTCTCTCTCTGCCCCTCCTCAGCTCATGCTCTGTCTATCTCTCAAAAATAAATAAAAACATTTTTTAAAATGAACATTTTTATTTTTATATACATAAAATACTTTGTCTATGCCAGAGAAGGAGCATGTATATTTTAGAGGTGATTGAAATGGAAATAATTCACCCCGTTTCACTGTTAGGGCCTCCTCTGCTACCTCCAGCCTCTTACCAAGTTTGGTCTAAGCCAGTTTATAGAGCAAATTTTCTCTACCATAGTTGCTGTTCCAAAACAGCTGCCACAAATCATCATGAGTTCCCAATAGTCAGAGATTGGTTTTTCGAAGATCAGGTCCGTTAATTCCCCTCTGGTGGCCAGTGAAAGACTAATTCAAGCATGGGAGCTCAGACAAAACATCCACCTCATCAGTGTGTTGGGAAACTGAGTGCTTGAAAAGAGAATCTGCTCTTTATCGCTTCTCACAAAATGGGAACTAGGACAAGAGGATCACCTCCTTGGACCCAGAGATGGGAGCTTTATGTCAAGAAGTCCAGAGGCACCTGCCAGCCTGGGTCCCTAGACAACCTCAGAGAGGCATGGGATCTCCCTGTGTCAAGCTGTCGGCTCTGCTATGGACAGTCACTTGCCAAACCCAAGTCCTATCTGGTGCTTCATCAATCTCCATGACATTTCCACCCCAGACCTTTTACCTAACAATGTGCCTGGAGCCACTGGCTAGTTGACTTGTCCATATCACTTATAGCATCCGCACTCTTTACTTTCCTAAAAACTGAGATGACATATCCTCACATTTAGCCTTTCCTGTATTTTAAATTTAAAAAATATCACCGAGAGTGGTCAGCAATCTCTCTGCGAGGTAATTGAAAGGAAATTCAAGGCTGCCATGCAACTGAAAATTGCTTACAGAAAAAATTCTGAAGATAAAGGAATAACTTCTTGTGAATGCTGAGGAAAGTTCACATTTTAATTTGTTTCACTAGTCTCCAAGAGGATAATACTGCACTACAACCAACCAAATTCAGCCACAAGTAAAGATAATTCAACTAATAGGGTGAAATGATTGTTTAATTAAAATATAGAAGCCATTGGCCTTCTGCCTTCACTAGAATATATCAAGGCTAAAAATCTGGGTTCTCTGCTTGCCAAGGATTATTCTAGAAATGGGATGCTAAACTCTTGCAGCTTAGGATCCACAGAAAACATATTCTGAGGGGCACACCTAGGTGGCTCAGTTCGTTGAGTGTCTGACTTCAGCTCAGGTCATGGTCTTGCAGTTTGTGAGTTCGGGCCCTGTGTCAGGCTCTGCTGACAGCTCAGAGCCTGGAGCCTGCTTTGGATTCTGTGTCTCCCCCTCTCTCTCTCTGCCCCGCCCCTGTTCATGCTCACTCTCTCAAAAATAAATAAACATTGGAAAAAAGAAATGAAAACAGATGCTGAAACTTACTGAAATGTAACAGGTTTCCCAGAGAGTGCCCTAAGCATCAACATCCATGTGAGAGTGAAGGCAGCAGACCCTGGCAGAGGGAGAGGCTGAAACGTGATGTAGTCACAGCAAATGTCAACCAGCTCACTGATGAGAGCCTTGGAGCCGGGAGGGCCCTTTTTGGTCACCTTAGACAGAGGGATGGGGGCCATTCTTTACACCCAGAAATAGACCAGTCTTTGCAGCTGGTCTACCTTGGTGGAAGGTGTGAAACCCTGGAGAAAGGAGCTCTTCACCAAGAGCAATTCTAGAAGAGCCACTCAACTGACCACTATTGCCTCAGACCCTCGCAGCAGCTGGGGGAACGGATGTGTGGGTCCCAAAGGTAAGCTATCTAGGTAGGGTAGCATGGCATCCAGTGAGTACAACAGTGATAGAAGAGAATGAGATCCTGGACGTCAGACCTCTACCTAACAGTTTTTTATCTGGATTAGGCAGAATGACTAAGCCACACATTTTGAAAATGATTTTGACTATCCTGATAGCAAGGCACTGGTGCTACCATTTCTACAAATCTGGACCTGAAGGAAAAGGTACCTTTGATCTCCAGGCTGACTTCACGTGCTAGTGTTTTTGCAAAGTCAGACATGTTAACTTGACTTGGAGAACTTATTCATTTCCACTGCCTTGTCCCATCCTTTGTAACCAGCAGACTCTGTGATACTCTCACAAGTGACTATTTTGCTTGTATAGGGTCACCCCACGGGGCCAGCTGGCTTCTGGGCATTGCAGAAGTAGTGTCTGTAAGTCAAGGTATGCTCGTTCCCTGGAATGGAAGGCCAGCGTGCACAGAAGGATGAGGGAGAAAGGACCCTACCTTGCACCGGAGCGCACGTGCTCACTTTCTGTGATGCTCCAACAGGAATGCTGGCTTTGAGTCTGGTTTTAAGCTGGGAGAATGTAAGAAGAAACTTCTCTGCAGGTTTAGGAGCTTACCGGAAAAATTTTTTAAAATTAATGTTTCTTTATTGTTGAAGAAGAGAGAGACAGAGTGCTAGTGGGGGAGGGGCAGAGAGAGAAGCAGACACAGAATTCGAAGCAGACTCCAGATTCGAGCTGTCAGCACAGAGCCCAATGCAGGGCTTGAACTTAGGAGCTGTGGATCATAGCCTGAGCCAAAATCAAGCTCTTAACCAAGTAAACCACCCCAGCACCCTTCTGATCCCATGTTTAAAGGCATTTTTGAAGCAGCATTAAAATTAATACCTATTTACAAAATCAAATAGAAGCCTTCAATGATCTGTCCTGGTTAAGAGGAAAGGGGCTTCTGCCCCACGGCTCTGCACAGAGCATCTTTGACCTCCTTGTTCCTCAGGCTGTACACGACAGGGTTCAGCAGGGGGGTGAGGATGGTGTAGGTCACAGAGATGAGTCTGTCCTGCCCCAGGGAACTCTGGGACTTGGGCTTGAGGTAAATGATGGAGGCACAGCCATAGTGGACAATGACCACCGTGAGGTGGGAGGCGCAGGTGGCAAAGGCCTTCTTCCGGCCCTGAGCAGAGGGGATCTTGAGGATGGTGGAGATGATGAGGATGTAGGAGATGAAGACCAGGCCCATGGGCAGAACCAGGACACAGATGCTGACGACAAAGTTGATGATCTCGTTGACAGTAGTGTCTGCACAGGCCAGCTTCAGCAGGGGCCTCACGTCACAGAAGAAGTGAGAGATGACAAAGGCGTCACAGAAGGGCAAGCCAAACACAGATGTTACCTGGACAATGGCCATGCCCAGGCCAATTCCCAGGGAACCACTTGCTAACTGAACACAGGCCTCTTTACTCATGATGACTGAATACCGCAGGGGGTTGCAGATGGCCACATAGCGGTCATACCCCATGGCCGTGAGCAGGAAGCAGTTGTTGATGCCAAAGGTGAGATAGAAGAAGAGCTGAGTGGCACAGACTTGGACAGCAATGGGCTGGTGGGGACTCAGGAGGCCCGAAAGCATCCGGGGGATGATGGCCACCGTGTAGCAGGTCTCAGAGAGGGACAACATGCTCAGGAAGAAGTACATGGGCGTGTGCAGGTGACGGTCCAGATGAATAACAGTCACTATGATGACATTGCTGGACAGAGTCAGCAGGTGCAAACTCAGAAAGATGGCAAAGAAGACCAGCCTGTGCGGCCATCCAAAACTGGAGAACCCTTCGAAGAGGAACTGGGTTACAGCGGTGGAGTTTGGCGTTGGCCCTGAGGGAGGTCTGGGTCTGGGCAAAGGACAGGTGTGATGAGCCCACCATACAAGAGAGAAGGGTAACCCAAGGCCTTCAGTAAAAAATGTATCCATCATCTGAGCAAATGCCCCAGACCTCAATGGTCATCAGTGTCAGCTGCTGTCATTGACTCTCCCCACCCTCTTCTTGGGCTCTACCCCGGGTCCCCGAGATTGACAGCAGAGACAGATCCCAGAGGGAAGGTAGCAACAGAGGACAGGGGAGATCCGCAGAAATAATTACCCAGGCATCGAAGAGGTGAGTCCAGGTGAGGGAAGAAGTTTGTCCTCAAACACTCTTGAACTTGCCAGGAAGGATGGAGTGAGGGCAGTAACTGAGGTAAAAGAAAATTTCTGAGGCTGATATCCTTGCAACACCTCTCGGAAGGCACTGGCACTGCTGAATGCCCCCGAAGTCCTGGGCTCTGCTTTTCAGCTTTACTTCACTAAGCCCAGCACCCAAAATCCCCCATGATCATGAAAGACTAGAAAAGGGAGCATTCCTACAAGCTGGCCCTCCTGAAATCCCTGCACCAAGTGACCCCTCAGGCCATGGAGAAGGTTGGTAAGGCAGTTTATCTCCTTGAATCTGAGCAGAAAACAGGATGGAACCAATCTGAGGATATCCTTTCCAGAAGGAAATGGATTTTCCTAGTGTGAGAGCGGAGATAAATTCATCTAATCGGAGAAGGATCAGATATTCTATTTTTTCCTTCAATTGTGTATACTCCAAGTTGAGACAGAGATAGTCCTGGGCTCATCTCATGGAAGTTCAGAACTTCAGACTGGACAGTGGCAGGTTTGGTCTTGCCCTTTAAGCCCGTATCTATCCCTGATAGAACTCTTCATGGTTAACCATTACCTCCACTCAGAAAGCAGAACACCATCCTTTTCCATGCGGAAAACAGTCCCTCCCGAAATGTTGTGTTCTCTGTCCCTTCTTCCCTGTCCTTTCTATCAACACCCACCTGGTGAGCACAAACAATGGTCATTCTCTGCAGAGACTGCAATGGTCTCCCGACCAAGGTCCCTCATTGAATTGACCTTAGTCAAGTCCAAACCAGCCTCCTGAATGGAAAAAGTCTGCTGATGGTATTTAACCAAAGAATGTGAAAACACTACCTCAGAAAGATTTATGCAGCCCTAGGTTTATTGCAGCATTATTTAAAATAGCCACATTATGTGAGCAGCTCATGTGTCCAGCAATAGGTGAATGGGTAAAGAAGATGTGGTGTATATATACACAATGGAATATTACTCAGCCCTCAAAAGGAATGAAATCTTGCTATTTGCAACGACATGGATGGATCTAGAGGGTGTAGTGCTAAGCGAAATAAGCCAGTCAGAGAAAGACAAATACCAAATGTCTCACCCATATGTGGAAATTGAGAAACAAACCAAA